>JAOTQR010004625.1:0-18772 GCA_025774065.1 Solanum ossicruentum | reverse complement strand
ATTGTGTTATGTATGTGCACGTACTGTTCAGCATAGATGTCTAGAGGTCTGTGGATACTAGTGGGTAGTGGGTTTATAAGAGATACTTGAGTACATTGTTTATTGTATGATTTTGGTACTTGATCAGGCGGCGAGACTGCATTATTTTATGTATGATATGATGTTGTCTGGGATGTTGCTAGATTTTATCTGCAGGTGCGGTTAGTCAGTAAAACAAAGAAAACTCTGCCAAAATTTCGGTAGATTTTCTAGCGGTTATGTTTGGTCTTTGGAGTTAATGTTTGTCTGGGTGCCCAATCGGCACTAGTCATGGCCCCTGGGTTGGGTCGTGACAGATTAAGTTTAGGAGGAGTGGAGAAAAGTATGGAATTTCCCTCAAAGAATTAAAAATTTTGAACTTCGGTGAACCAGGTACGTGACCCGGACTTGTTCCATTCACGTTCTTTTTTTAGAAAATTTTTTTGATTGATTTTAATTTCCAATCCCGTAGAAAATAAAGGGACGAAAATTAAATGCAAATCCGCGACCAATCCACAACATGGGCTTGTTGCGTACTCTTCTGGAACTGCATCTTTGCCCCAAAAATTTCTGGAACTGCATTTTTTCCCCAAAAATTATCTTTTGATCCAATTGCTTTAAAACTCAAAGAAAATCATTTTCCCACATAATTTTTCATGCTAATCACGATTTTGACCTCAGATTTCCCAAAAGAGTGTAAAAAGATATGTTATGCAACCGTCTCTTATTTAGGGGTATTTTGATAATTTTGTTGGGTGTAACAGTAATATCATTAAAGAATGCATAAAACTATTTATTTCACGAGTTTAAGTCACAACTTTAATAGGGAAGAGTTTATTTTATTAGAACATCCTTACAAGGAGAAGAAAAAAAACATCATAAGACTTTATACTTGACAGCTTAAGATTATGAAAGACTAAAAACACGACAATAAATTATTAAACCACTAAAAATTGAAAAGGACAACATTGACCCATAACAACTCACTTATTAAGACAAATGAAAGTCATTGACAAAGCCAAAATTAAATAAAACAAGACTGATAAACTCTTCTCCCAGGATTGGACTCAATGACTAACTTTAATATCTGCAAATTAATGATCCTTCTCTGCAGAAGCCTTCACGTTACCTCTAGCAGCAACAAAATTCTTCAATTTTTGAACAGAGGACCTAGCTATTGTATTAGAATTAATAGCAGAATCATAAAAAAATGGTTTACCACTCGGAGAATAAGCAAGAAGAACAACATGATCTCCTGTTATATGAGAATGTTTATGTGCTTTCTTGACAATATTTTTCATTCCCTTCTTGAATGTTGCCTCACCTTTCACTTCAGACTCCATCATTTTTGTTTCAGTCATTTGTTGGCGCATAATTTTGTTTTCTGCCATTACAAAAGCTTTAGACAAAAGAAGATGGTTTGATGGAATAAGCTTGAGAAACAATGAGAAGAAAATCGTATAATTTATAGGTAAATTTTATTTTTTTCCACTTTGCAATTAAGTTAAATCAATAAATGAATTGCATGTTATGAAGCTTTTGAAGAGATTTACAACCCTTAAAATACATTTTGACTCTAATTTTAATGGTACGTGAGTTATATTTTTTCCATTCAAGTGACGTTTTCTAATTTTCCAAAAATAGATTACTCCACTTTTTTAAAAAAGCCTATTTTAGTTAGATTTTAAAACTTTTTTAGATTTTAAAAAGTGGAGTATCAAAAGCACGCCTAAGCTATATATATATATATATATATATATATATATATAGATGTTTGAGTTTCATATCGAAAGATTGAGAGTGTGAGTTTCATATCTAAACTACCACTTATTAGTTTGAGAATGTCACGATCGACCTGACCTTACAGGTCATGATGATACCTACTATAGCCTGTTGAATAGTTTGTAATGTGGGGAGTCTTCCACATTGGTGGGAGAAGGACTTTCTTGAGCATATATATATATATATATATATATATAAAATTAAATATCTAAATGACTTGGGCTTGGGGCTTAGGCATGGGTCAGGTTGGACCTTGAAATAAATAAAGATTTATTTTTATTCATTTTCAGAGAGATTGTCCAAAATGAGCTGACAAGGCCCAATCTGCTGCACTAGTACCACCAGCTAGAGGAAATCAGAGGGGTGCTACTTCTGGCAGAAGTGGGCCCATAAACCATTAGTATACCATGGATAGTTGCCAAGATCAGAAAAACTCCCAGATGTTGTGTTGGGTATAATTCGAGTCTTTACTCTTGATTGCTATGTTTTGATGGATCCTGGTGCCACTTTGTCTTTTGTGTCTCCTTATGTGGCTAGTAGATTTGATAGAACTCCTGAGTGTCTTCTTGAACCCTTTGATGTTTCTACTCCGGTTGGTGAGTCTATTCTAGCTCAAAGAATATATGGAGACTACATAGTGCCCGGCCATCATAAGGATAATAATGCTGATTTGATTGAGTTAGAGATGGTTGACTTCGGTGTGATTCTTGTCATGAACTGGCTTCATGCCTATTATGGCTCTGTTGATTATAGAAATCAAATTGTCAAATTCCAGTTTTCAAATGAGCCTGTCATAGAGTAGAAAGGTGATTCTATTACGTCCAAGGATAAGTTTATTTTCTACGTTAAGGCCAGAAAGTTAATCTCAAAAGGATATATCTACTAGGGCTGTCAAATGGGCGGGTTGGGCTAAAATTGAGGAAGTTAAAATGGGTTGCATTAAATATCGGGTTGAGTCTTGACTCGCCCAAATGTACTTTGGGCTCAAATGGATTGGGCTAAAATTTGGGTTAGGTCATGACCCGTGCAATATAACCCACTTAATTTAAGACTAGCATTGAATATGCAAAACAAATGATACATTGGGCTGAAGTGAGAATCTTATTAGGCGCAACTCAGAATTATTTTATAATGGGTTAAATTGTATTGGGCTGAAAATTGGCCTAATTCTAAATCATATTGAACCCAACCTATCAAATTATGGGCGGGTTGGCTTTGCTTATGTTTGGGCTTATTTTGCCACCTTGAATATCTACCATCTCGTGCGAGTCAAGTCTAACGATGTTGAGTCTCCTACCCTTGAGTCTGTTCTGATTATGAATGAGTTTCTAGAAGTATTTCCTAAGGATCTACCTAGAGTCCCTCCCGATTTGAAGATTGACTTCTAAATTGATATTCTTCCTGACACCCAACCTATCTCTATTCCGCCATATAGAATGCTCCCACAGATTTGAAAGAACTGAAAGAGAAGTTAAAAGATCTCTTGGATAAGAGATTTATTAAGCCGAGTGTTCTCCGTGGGGCGCTCCTATCCTATTTGTTTAAAAAAAATATGGTTTCCTCAGAACGTGTATAGATTATCGCCAATTGAATAAGGTGACCATTAAGAACAAATATCACCTTCCGAGGATCGATACTTATTTGACCAACTTCGGGGTGCCACTGTTTTCTCCAACATAGACCTCAGATCAGGCTATCACCAGTTGAAAGTGAGAGAATGTGACATCCCAAAAATAGTTTTTCAAACTCAATATGGTCACTTTGAGTTTCTAGTAATGTCCTTTGGGTTGACAAATATGTCCGCAGCCTTCGTGGACTTGATTAATAGAGTACTCAGACAATATCTTGACATGCATGTTCGTGATCGTGTTTATTAATGATATTCTGGTATATTCTAGAGATGAGGAGGAACATGCAAATCACTTCAGAATCGCTTCGCAGACACTCAAGGATAATGAGTTATATGTGAAGTTATCAAAGTATGAGTTTCGGCTCAAATCTGTGGCATTCTTAGGCCATATAATTTGGATGATAACATTCGAATGGATACTCAAAAGATTGAGGTGGTCAAGAATTGGCCAAAACCCACTCTGCGACTGACATAAGAAGTTTTTTACGTTAGGTTGGTTACTACCGCAGATTTATTGAAGAGTTTTCTCCCATATTTGCACTGTTGACTAAACTGACTCAAAAGAAGGTCAAGTTTCAATAATCTGACGAGTGTGAGAAGGGTTTCCAAGAGTTGAAAACAAGGCTGACTACTACCCTTTGACCTTGCTTGAAGGAGCTTGTTATATCAAAAAATGACTTTTTGAAATAAAAGAAATTCGAAAATCAAAAATCGATTTAAACTTAATTAATTTAAGAAAATCAATTCTCGAGATTCGAAAGGAAACAGAGTCACCACATAATTTTAAGGATAATTAGGAAACGATAAAATATTTAAAAAGACCTAACAGAAAAATCTTTTTTAAATCCAAAGAACAGGTTCGGGTTCACATTTCCACTTCGAGAAGGTTTTACGCACTCGAAATGGCTGCTAAATGCGGTTATCCGACGATTAAGATATTTGACTAACTTTTGACTTGAAAAAGATTGATAGATTTTGAGATTGATTTAATTTTGAAAGACTTTGACTAAACTTGAAAAGATGAAAGCAATTGGCTAAACTTGAAGAAATTGACTGTGTTTCAAGATTAAACTAACATGATAAAATCACATTTTTTAAAAATTTTTTATGTGTCTTTTTTTAACACAAATACTTTTCCCAAAATAAAATAAAACTAAACAAAAATAACATAAATGGTTCAACATGCTGGGGCATCTAATTAAATTGAAACCATTAATAAACAAAATGTTAGCATCTTGACAAATACAAATATATAAAAATAAAAGAAGAGAGTTGAGGATTTTGGGCCTTTGTCCCGTTTAAATCTTTGTTGCCACTTTTTGAGCCTTTTCCTTGTGTTTGTTGTATATACACATGTATATTAGTGTATAAGTGCAATTGTTGTTTCCCAGGATCTGTATGACAACTTCTTTTTCATGGGAATTGGGTTGACTTGAAGGGGAGGAAGTTTGGGCCTCCATGGCCCAAGGAATGAAGAATGGGGAGTCCAAAATGGGCTCAGAGCATCGTTCATGCTTTGTCGGAGCAGCGACTAGGAACGACGAGCCTGAGTGAAAATGCTTACACCACTACGGATCAAATTTCGGACACTGACTTGACTCTAGAGATGTTCTGGTTTCTAACTCCATGAACTTCCGACTAAGGCATTACGGGATTAAGAACGACTGGGAAATTGACAAAACAGTTTTTGGGTTTTCAACATGATACTAATTCTGGCAATGGATTGAAATTTGCTTGGGCTTTCTGAGGATTCTGGATGATGACCGTTGTTTATCTTAGGTTTTTTTAACTTGTTTCCCCCTTCAGATGGTGAACAACATGAGTATATATAGACCCAAATCAGGGCACGATTGGGAGAAAGTCCTGGGGGGAGTGGAGTTTGTCAGCTTTGTCAGAGAAATCAGCGCACGAGTGGAGTTGTCGGGGAACGTTGGGGATTGTCTGGGAGGGGTCGAGTGTTGCGGCTGCTAGATTTTGGGGTTTGGGGAAAATGAGGAAAAATGGAAAAGTGAAGAAGAAGAAGCGGGTAAAGGATATGAGGGGTGGGGAAATAAAGAGAAAACGGGGGCACGCGACTTCTTTTTTTTTTTAAATAATGGTTTCAAGTTGTTAAAACAAAATAAAAGCTCGATGATTAATTTATGTCGTAGAGGGTAAAAATTGGGTGTCACAGTTGTCCCTTTCTTTGGATATGATTGATGAAAGAGATCGTGGACAAAAAAACTTTGATTAACACAATTTTTAGCCGATCACATTTCAATTTTCAAAAAGATGACTTTGAGAAATTATGGTCGGACCCTGACTTCAGATTTTCTACATATCTCAGGTTACATGAGAATTTAGGTCACTCGTAGTTCAAAACGCTTGACTTTACGCAAGAATCTGAAAGAATTCAAAAGCTATCCTAATATCGAATTATGAAGAAATTAGAATGCTTAGGAATGAGACTTGAAGAGTAGATGTTGGAATGCAGCCGAGTTTTCAAAATTGAGCTCACCTACATATCCTTGGACTCGGGAATCAGGTTGCTTGTAGTTCGACTCTATCGATTGAAGAGGAAATTCCTTATTCGGAGATAATCTCTAGTTCAGAAGGAGTGACAACAAAAATTGAATTGTTAAACGTTGTTACTCGAGTTGGAAAATTGCCTCTGGTGAGAGTCGAAAGTATCTAAAGGACAAGATGAAAATGTACTAATTGACTCATAGAAATATCCACAGGCCTTCTAACAGGGGTGTTGTTAGATGGTGGTGGTAGTCGCTTCCTAGCTCGTGTCTGAAGGGTTTGACACCCCTCTTGAGACTATGTCCCAGTTTGCTTCTAAGAAAGAGTTCCACATTGTGTTGCATCCTATTTGATGAGTTCTACTCCTGTGGTTGCTTTGAGATTTTCATCCTTTCGGATGCTCTCGATATGACTAAACCAAATTGTTAGTAAAAATATAATTTGAACGAGAGATAACATCTGTTACCATGTTCGATGTACGTTCTTCTCTTCTGCATGATAGATATTGAATCAATATGAGGCAACCATTATATGGTCCCTTCGGCAGCTTGAAGAATAAAATAACATTGATGATCATACAATGGCTATCTTGACAGTTGGAGATAAAACGTCCACGCTGGTATGACAGATAAATGAATCAATAATGAGGAGACCATTGTAAGGTCCTTTCGACAATTTGAAATAAAATAGCCTTGATAATCACGTCGTGGCTATCTCGGCAGCTGGCCACACTCTTTGGCATAATAGATAATGAATTAAAAAATAATATTTGTTGGTAATGATCATGTGATGGCTCGGCAGCTGGAGATAAAATAACCACGTTCTTTGGTAATAAATCAATATGAGTAAACCTTTGTATGGTTCTTTCGGCCACTTGAAAATAAAATAGCCTTCGTCGACAATAATCATGCGGTGGTTATCTCGACAGTTGGAGATAAAATGGCCATGTTGGTATGATAGACAATGGAAAATGGCCTTTGTTGGCGATGATCATGCGGTGGTTACCTCGGCAGTTGGAGATAGAATGGCCACATTGGCAGTTGTAAATGATAAAATGATTCTCCTGCGAGGGGTATGTAATGGTCCCTGTTGGCAGTTAAAAATAAAATGAACGTTTCAATGATTTTCCTACGAGGGGTATGTGATGGCCCTGTTAGCAATCAGAGATAATAAAATGATTCTCCTGCGAAGGATATGTAATGGTCCCTGTTGGCAGTCAAAAATAAAATGAATCTCCTGCGAGAGATATGTAATGGTCCTTGTCGGCATTCGAAAATAAAATGAACGTTTCGATGATTTTCCTGCGAGGGGTATGTAATGGTCCCTATTGGAAGTTAGAGATAATAAAATGTTTCTCCTGTGAGGGATATGTAATGGTCCTTGTCGGCAGTTGAAAATAAAATGAGCGTTTCGATGATTTTCTTGCGAAGGGTATATGATGGTCCCTGTTGGCAGTTAGAGATAGTAAAATGTTTCTCCTGCGAGGGATGTGTAATGGTACCTATCGACAGTTGAAAATAAAATGGTTCTCCTGCGAGGAATATGTGATTGTCCCTGTCGGCAGTTAGAGATAACAAAATGATTCTCCTGCGAGGGATATGTAATGGTCTATGTTGGCAGTCAAAAATAAAATGAATCTCCTGCGAGGGATATGTAATGGTCCCTGTCGGCAGTTAGAGATAATAAAATGAACCTCTCAAAGACTCTCGTGTGAGGGATATGCAATGTTCCTTGTCGGCAGTTAGAGATTATAAAATGAACCTCTCAATGACTCTCCTGCGAGGGATATGCAATGTCCCCTGTCGGCAGTTAGAGATACAATGGCCTTATAGGCGATTCATAAAGATGAATCTTTCAATAACTCTCCGCGATGCATGACGCTCCACAATGCATGATAGATGACGCTTCACAATGTATGATAAATAATGCTCCGCAATGCATGATAAATGACGCTCTTCAATGCTTGATAAATGAATCTTTCCATGGTGCATGATGAATGAACCTTTCCATGATGGTCCCAGTTGGCAGTTGAAAATAAAAAGAACGTTTCAATGATTTTCCTGCAAGGGGTATGTGATGGCCCTGTTGGAAGTCGGAGATAATAAATTGATTCTCCTGCGAGGGATATGTATAGTCCCTGTTGGCAGTCAAAAGTAAAATGAATCTCCTGCGAGGGATATGTAATGGTCTCTGTCGGCAGTCGAAAATAAAATGAACGTTCGATGATTTTCCTGCGAGGGGTATGTAATGATCCCTGTTGGCAGTTAGAGATAATAAAATGTTTCTCCTGCGAAGGATATGTAATGGTCCTTGTCGACAGTTGAAAATAAAATGAGCGTTTCGATGATTTTCCTGCAAGGGGTATATGATGGTCCTTGTTGGCAGTTAGAGATAGTAAAATGTTTCTCCTGCGAGGGATGTGTAATGGTCTCTGTCGACAGTTGAAAATAAAATGATTCTCCTGTGAGGGATATGTGATGGTCCCTGTCGGCAGTTAGAGATAACATAATGATTCTCCTGCGAGGGATATGTAATGGTCCCTGTTGGCAGTCAAAAATGAAATGAATCTCCTGTGAGAGATATATAGTGGTCCCTGTCGGCAGTTAGAGATAATAAAATGAACCTCTCAATGACTCTCCTGCAAGGGGTATGTAATGTCCTCTATCGGCAGTTAGAGATATAATGGCCTTGTAGACGATTCATAAAGATGAACCTTTCAATAACTCTCCGTGATACATGACGCTCCGCAATGCATGATAGATGACGCTCTGCAATGCATGATAAATGACGCTCCGTGATGCATGATAAATGACGCTCCGCAATGCATGATAAATGACGCTCCGGAATGCATGATAAATGAACCTTTCCATGGTGTATGATGAATGAACCTTTCCATGATGCATGAAGAATGAATGATTTATGCATGATGAAATAGCTTATGCATGATAGAATGATTTATGTATGATAAATATCTTATGATAGAATGATTTATGTATGATAAAATGTCTTATGCATGATGGAATTACTTATGTATGATGAATGTCTTATGCATGAATGATAAAATGTCTTATGATAGAATGATTTATGTATGATAAAATGGCTTGTTACCAAGGATTTTTAATAAGACGACATCTGTTTATGCCTCGATTGTCATCTTGCAGGCAAGACCTGCAATGATAAAATGTCTTATGTATACTTATGTATGATAAATGTCTTATGCATGATAAAATGGCTTGTTACCGAGGATTTTTAATGAGACGACATCTATTTATGCCTCGATTGTCCTCTTGCAGGCAATACCTGCAAAAGTTTCTTTGCATCGACAGAAAATTTCTTAGTTTTAAAATGAACTGACCTTTGATAAAAATTGTTGCTGACTTGAGCGAGACGAAACTATTTACGCCTCAGTTGTTCTTTTGTAGATAAGACATGCGAAGATTTCGCCTCGAATATTCTCTTTTAGAGATAAGACTTGCAAAAATTTCCGGCGAGACGGGACTGTTCGCGTCTCGGCTATTCTTTTGTAAAAAAGACCTGGGCGAGGCAAACTATTTACGCCTCTGTTATTCTCCTGTAGATAAAACATGCGAAAACTTCCTGCACCACAGAAAATTTCTTAGTTTTCAAAAATGAATTAGTCCTTAACAAAATTGTTGGTAACTTGAGTGTCTCAGCTGCAAAAATTTTCTGCATTTACAGAAAATTTTTTAGTTTCAAAATAAATTGATCTTTGTTGAATTGCTGGGGATTGGAGTGAGACTGAACTATTTGTGTCTCAGCTATTCTCCTGTAGATGAGACCTGCAAAAAATTCCTATTTGCATCCCAGCTATCCTTCTGTAGATAAGGCCTTCAAAATTTTCTTATATCTATAGAAAATTTATTAGTTTAAAATGAATAGATCTGTGTTAATTCTTCGATTGTCTGCTCCTCATTTTGTCCCTGATGAATTGCTTTGAGTTCCCACCACTTGGTACACAGAAGGTAGAAAAATACGATTTTCAAATTTGTAACAATGCTTAGCAAAATTTTGAGGGCAACCTCAAAATTTCTGTCCCAGTTGAAGTTTCATTGTGCTCCAAACTTCAATTTGTTGTAGAAGCCTTCTTTGTTTAGAATTTTTGAGTTCCTTTCGAAAATTCTGTCCAAGTTTCCTTTCTGGGAGTATGACCGAGCCGTTGTGGCGCCTACATATCCCGTTGAGGCAATAATCATGTGAAACGTAGTTCCTTAATTTGATCAAGGAAGAGATCTTTATGGGCTCTGGATCGGGTGAAATAGGGATGATTGACCAGTTCTTTATCAACACAGATTAATTCTAAGTTACCTATAAGAAGAATTACTCAAAAGCAAACAAGTTAGTTTTCTTCAAATTAGTAGGTAATACAAGGTAACACACATATCAATAAGCACACAATTGTTGCTTTATCCGAGAGTAAACTAGCCCACGTATACAGAAGATATGGTAAATAGGCAGGACTTTGCCTATGTCATTTTAAAGATGGTGGATCACGAAGATTGATTTGTACCAAATCAAGTCTTCTTATATTTGACAATGTAGAAAGATAAACTTCCGGAAGATAATCTTCTGGAAAGATAGGGGAAAATACGCTTATGGAAAGCAGGGGGGTCGGGCCTAAAAGGCTGCCTACGTATCTCAAGGAGGAGAATCAGACCTTACATAGTTCAGAATTTGAATATTTTTGAATTGAAATGTTAGTAAATTTTAGAATTTTGAGAGGGGGTTGATTTCTGTTGAGAAATTTGAGACTCGAGGAATATTTTGGACGAACTTTGATAGTGACTTGATTTTATATGCTTAAGGGTTTCTAGGAAACTTTGAAAAGGAGTCGAATAGCAAGCTTCAAACAAAGCAACATAATCACACAAACAATTATATCACATAAATAGATATGTGACCCTTTTGTGCCAAGGATAGGCCTAGTGATTTGAAGGATGTACACGCAATTTTTAGACATTCCATTACCCCAAAAGTATTTATACAACCTTATGAATAAACTCAATAGGGATACATAATATGTGAAAGGGATACAAAATAATCAATCCTATGTAGGGGTATAGTCCTAACTAGACCTTTGTGGAAGATTTCTTCTTTTGTGACTCCTTGGCGCCTGTGAATATCTTCGGATGTAATACCCGGTAAACAAACCTGTTTTAACATGTGCTATTAAAGGAATTCCTAACCCCCCAGGGACAACGGTTCGTCTAATAACATATACATCCTTCAAATATAAACACATAAGCATGATCGTCCATTTGGGTCGAGGGCCACTTTGGACTGAAGGTAGTCTTTCTAATGGGCCCAACACACCTTACGTGCTGGATCGTCCTAGGCCAATGCTTAGAGCAGGATTTTGGTTTCGCTCTATCCTAGGTGTCTAAGAGTGTCTTTGAATGGACCGGGTACCCAGGCGGACAACCTGAGTTGGAAGTTCATGACAACCATTGCACGAATGCCGTTAATTGTCACTTATTCTGTAAGGGTTACATATTTGGAAATCCGGCTGCGGGATCGCATACCGTTTTTCCAAATACACAAGATACAACAAGAAGTGCCATGAAATGCAGATGACAGTTCAATATCAAAATTAAACGATTAAAGAAAACAAACCATATAATTAAACAAGACATATAGTTAGTCAAATAACATAATCTAATGGTTAGAACCTAATTAAAATCCCCAGTAGAGTTGCCATTTCTGTTATATTGAAAAATGGATTTTTGAAAAAAAGAAATTCAAAAATCAAAAATCAATTTAAACTTAATTAATTTAAGAAAAATAATTCTCGAGATTCGAAAGGAAACAGAGTCGCCACCTAATTTTAAGGATAATTAGGAAACCGATAAAATATTTAAAATGACCTAACAGAAAAATCTTTTTAAAACTCAAAGAACAAGTTTGGGTTCACGTTTCCACTTTGAGAAGGTTTTACGCACTCGAAATGGCCGCTAAATGCGGTTATCCAACGATTAAGATATTTGACTAACTTTTGACTTGAAAAAGATTGATTGATTTTGAGATTGATTTAATTTTGAAAGACTTTGACTAAATTTGAAAAGATGAAAGCGATTGGCTAAACTTGAAGAAATTGACTGTGTTTCAAGATTAAACTAACATGATAAAATCATATTTTTTTATGTATCTTTTTTAACACAAATACTTTTCCCAAAATAAAATAAAACTAAACAAAAATAACATAAATGGTTCAACACGCTGGGGGATCTAGTTAGATTGAAACTATTAATAAACAAAACGTTAGCATCCAGACAAATACAGATATATAGATATAAAAGAAGAGAGTTGACGATTTTGGGCCTTTGTCCCAGTTTAAATCTTTGTTACCAGTTTTTGAGCCTTTTCCTTGTGTTTGTTGTATATACACATGTATATTAGTGTATAAGTGTAATTCTTGTTTCCTAGGATCTGTATGACAGCTTCTTTCTCATGGGAATTGGGTTAACTCGAAGAGGAGGAAGTTTGGACCTCCATGGCCCAAGGAATGAAGAATAGGGAGTCCAAAATGGGCTCAGAGCATCGTTCATGCTTTATCGAAGCAACGATTGGGAACGACGAGCCTGAGTGAAAACATTTACACTACTACGAATCAAATTTCGGACACTAACTTGACTCTGGAGATGTTCTAGTTTCTAACTCCATGAACTTCCGACTAAGGCCTTGCGGGATTAAGAACGGCTGGAAAATTGACAAAACATTTTTTGGGTTTTCAACATGATACTGATTCTGGCAATGGATTGAAATTTGCTCGAGTTTTTCAGAGGATTCTGGATGATGGCCGCTGTTTATCCTAGGTTTTTTATCTCGTTTTCCCCTTCAGATGATGAAAAACATGAGTATATATAGCCCCAAATCAGGGCATGATTGGGAGAAACTCGTGGGGGGAGCGGAGTTTGTCAGAGAAATCGACGCACGCGTGGAGTTGTTGGGGAACATTGGGGATTGTCGGGGAGGGGTCGAGTGTTGCGGCTGCTAGGGTTTGGGATTTGGGGAAAATGGTGAAAAATGGAAAAGTGAAGAAGAAGAAACGGGTAAAGGGTATGAGGGGTGGGGAAATAAAGAAAAAATGGGAGGGGGGGGGAGGGGCGCGATTGTTTTTTTTTTTTTTGAAAATAATGATTTCAAGTTGTTAAAACAAAATAAAAGCTCGATGATTAATTTATGTCATGGAGGGTAAAAATTGAGTGTCAACAGAGCTGACTGGTTTATTATTTATTATGATGCTTCGAGAATGGTATTGGGATGCGTATTAATGCAAAAAGGTAAAGTTGTTGCTTATGCTTCCAGACAACTCAAATTGCATAAGAGGAACTATCCTACACACGACTTAGAATTGGCAGCGGTGGTGTTTGCTGTCAAACTATGGTGCCACTATCTATATGGAGCACATGTCGATGTGTTCACAGACCATAAGAGCCTACGATATGTTTTCACCTAGGAGGAGCTTAATTTGTGGCCGAGGAGATAGCTTGAGTTACTCAAGGACTATAACATGAGAATCCTCTACCACCAGGCAAAGCTAATGTAGTTACTAATGCTCTTAACAGATTATCCATGGGAAGTACCTCCTATGCCGAGGAAGCGAAAAAGGAGTTGGCTAAAGAGGTACACAGACTAGCGCGATCAAAAGTTCAACTCGATGAATTGGGTGAAGGTGGAGTATTTATGCATAATGGGTCTACATCATCCCTTTTAGTAGAGGTAAAAGAGAAGCAAGACCAAGATCCCATCTTACTCCAATTGAAGGAAGATGTACATAAGCAGAAAGTAATGGCTTTCGCCAAAGAGGAAGATGGGGTATTGAGGTACCAAGGCAAATTGTGTGTTCCAGATATTGATAGAGTTCGAAAGAGGATCATAGCAGAGGCTTATAATTCCAGATATCCCATTTACCTAGGGTCAACTAAGACATATTACGACTTGAGAGAAATTTACTTATGGAGTAGGATGAAGAAAGACGTTGTTGAATTCGCTTCCAAGTGCTCGAATTGCCAACAAGTTAAAGTTGAGCACCAAAGGCCATGTAGAGTAGCTCAGAATTTTGAGATTCCAGAATAAAAATAGGAGATGATTAATATGGAATTCATCATAGGTATATCGAGGTCTCGCAGATAGCATGATTCAATTTGGGTATTAATAGTTGATCGAATGACAAAATCTGCTTCTTCTTGGCAGTAAAGGCGACTAACAATGAGGAGCATTATGCCCGACTGTACATAAGAGAGATTGTTAGATTGTATGGAGTCCCCTTATCTATTATCTCAAACAGAGGAGACTAATTCACTGCTCAATTTTGGAAGTCTTTCCAGAAAGGCTTAGGGTCAAAGGTGAATCATAACACTATTTTTCACCCTCAAACTGATGGCCAAGCAGAGCGAACAATTCAGACCTTGGAGGACATGTTAAGAGCTTGCATCATTGAATTTAAAGGTAATTGGGATGACCACTTGCCTCTGATTGAGTTTGCCTACAATAACAACTTTCATTCGAGCATCCAAATAGCTCCTTATGAGGCCCTCTATGGTAGGAGATGTAGATCACTAGTTGGATGGTTCGAGGTAGGTGAAACAGGATTGATTGGGCCAAACTTTGTACACCAAGCTATGGAGAAGGTAAAGATTATCCTAGAGAGATTGAGAATCGCACAGAGTCACCAGAAGTCCTATATTGATGTTGGGATAAGGGACCTAGAGTTCGAAGTGAATGATTGAGTATACTTTAAAGTGTCACCCATAAAGGGTGTAATGAGATTCAGGAAGAAGAGGAAGTTAAGTCCTCGATACATTGGTCCCTACCAAATTGTGGAGTGTGGAAAATATAGCTTATGAGTTAGAGCTACCATAAGAGTTGGCAGCCATCCATCTGATCTTCCACATTTCTATGCTTAAGAAGTATTTGGAAGATCCATCCTTGATTGTTCTATTGAAAGCATTAAAAAGAGAGATAGTTTGAGTTATGAAGAGATTCTAGTCCAAATTCTTGATCAGTAAGTTTGCAAGTTGAGAACTAAAGAGGCTGTTTTTATAAAAGTGTTATGGAGAAGTCAATCCGTTGAAGAGGCTACATGGGAAGCTAAAGAGGATATGAAGGCTAGATACCCGCATCTATCCGTGAATAATGATGAGAATGCTGAAGGTAATATACTACTCTTAACTTGAGTTGATTTTTCCATTCTTGAGTCTAAATATTGAGTGTCTAAATTGTTAATTGGTTGACAGTTTGATTAGTTGATTGAGTATTGAGAGGATTCTTGATTGTTATTAGTGCCTCGAGTCTACCCTTACTATTCATTCGAGGATGAATAATCCCAACGAAGAGATATTGTGACACCCCATAACTCTATTCTTACATGTACCTATGTTCCAAGACTCATTCTTACACATGGGAAGTGGATTAGGGTCATAAGGGACCTCTAGAACTTAGACGAGTTCAAAACTTTCCTATAAAATGTGTTTTTAGTGTTAGATTGTGCAATAGTCAAATTTAAATGGTCATAACTCTTAGTACACAAACTATTGGGAGGCCTATCACCTACCAAATGAAATGTCTTTGAATCAGCTTTCCAATGCAATTGATTTCATCACATTTGAAGTTCGGAGTCAAAAGTTATGGTCGTTTAAATAAAGACTGCTAGAGCAGTAAGGAATCACTAAACCCCTTTACAGGCCGTGGAACAAAATATAGCCCGTATGCTAATTCATGGAAAAAGTTCCTGAAAAAGTTCAATTTTTGGTCATAGACTTTACGGACCAATCTACGGGTCGTAGAAACTTCTATAGGCCGTAGATTGGAGTCATATAATTGATCCAAAGACCCTAAAATTATCCCAAAAGTTTACGAAAGGATCCCTATGACCATGGAATGTTCTACCGGCCGTAGACGGACCTATAAACGACTTTTGACATATATTTAAGAAAGGTAGTTTTATTCTTTTCCCACCCTTTTGTTGCTCTCTAGCACGTGCAAGTGCACGCGGTCTCACAAGTAATATAGTGGCTCTAATTAAAGAGTCGAGTTGCCAAACCCAAGGGATTTGACTGTATCTAGTAGCTTCTCTCAGTTATCATGTTCATGGTGTTTCAATAAAAAGACTTTTAGTTGTAGGGGAAATAAATTATAAAAGAAATAACTTTCTAATAAACTAAGATGACTTTCACACAAGATATCGAACAGATATGCAATCCCAGAGTTGTAACCTTTTCGACTATTTCTAGTCTTAACAATATCTATCTATGTCTGGTTTTCCGATTATTGATTCACGGGGTTTAATTTACCTGAACAGGGTTGCACACCTCTGCCGGCCTACTGTTATTGACTGTCTAACTATATCATTGAGCGGGGATAGACAGACTAATAAAAATGCATTAAAGCTATCTTCCCGTATATGAACCAAGCAAGGTGTAAGGGTAGTTGTCACAGGTCTCCCTTATACGAATCAACCTAGTTTCCTAGTATTGAATAAGCTCCCTATACTATTGTGTTCTATCCACTCCAATATCTCTCGAATCCAGAGTAAACAACAAATTTACTCCCTAGTTAGCTAGAGCCTGAAGCATAGGTATAAATAACATAGGAATAATCGAAAGCAACCATTCATAGATGTCAAAAGTCAAGAACTACACATAGTCTATGGCTACAACCCCAGAATATGGAGACTTAGCTACTCATGGATGTGGAATACATTATGAATGAAGTGGAAAACATCCAAAACCAAAATCTAAGATTAAACTAACCCAAGTATGGTGGAAAAGAGTTCTTTTTCGCCTCTACAGTAGTCCTTGCATGAAAACCAAGATAAAAACCTAAAGTCTAAGATAGAGTAATAATAAAAATCCCGTAATTTGATTTTTCCACATTGGGTCCTCAGGTCCTCGATGCAGACTCCTTATTTTTCTGACTTTTCGCCAAAATTGCTGACTGGACAATCCTGCACAATTTTGCACAAGGTCCGTGATGCGGACCTTGAACTTTCTTAGGCTTCGTACCTTTTCTACTTTTCAGCTTCCGCAAACTTGCTTCCAGGTCTGCCACATGGACTTTTGGTCTTTTGGCTGCTTCTACTGACTTTTATCCTATGAGTTCCAGGTTGTGTTTGTTCCTCATATTCGGAAATCCAAGCAAAATCCTTTAAAAACATAACCAATAGGCACACTCGGTCCTATGTTAGCAAAATAAGCAAAAACGACACTCAAACACCTAGACTCTATTAATTTGTCTTCTAAAATCACTCTATTTATGGGCATTATTGGCTAATTAGGCATATAAATACTCCTAAG
The DNA here is from genome assembly GCA_025774065.1 of Solanum ossicruentum. NCBI lineage: Eukaryota > Viridiplantae > Streptophyta > Magnoliopsida > Solanales > Solanaceae > Solanum > Solanum ossicruentum. Next base: position 1,525 of record JAOTQR010004625.1, on the reverse strand, counting down.
ATCACTTTTCAAAGCATGCGACTGACTTATTTACACCTAAATAAAGCCTAAAACATGTCAGTTTAATACTTTTATGCAAAAACACTCTCTCTTAAGCATAGAGCAAGATTCCAAGGGAAAAAATGGCTAGGGTTTGAAGATGACCTTGTTTTTCCAAGTTGGTTCAAGATTCAAAACTACCATGTATGTAAGGTTATCCAAAACATGAATTATGTTCTTTCATGTGTCCCATACCCTGAATTGATGGAGTTGTGAGTAAGTTGAGTCTCCAATGAATGTTTCTTCAAGGTTTTTCTTAAATTCTAACGTATTTCTACATCATGAATTACTATTTTTGTGAATTAAATACTTGAAATAAATGATTTTTCTATACTACATGAATCCTTGTATGAATTCTTATTATTTTTACAAACTTTCATTTAATTGAATATGCATGAGTATGATCTGAGCTTAAAGAGCCTACGAAATTCCTAAGTGGTTTAACTCCACTTTTACTTCTTGAATACTATGAGTTAGAATGATGTGTGATAGAGTCTCTATGAGTCAAGGACTAAACCTTAAAAGAATGTAACTAAAGATTCGATAGTTGATGTGATGATTTGAGTTAGAATAATGCATGATAGAGTCTCCATGAGTCAAGAGCTGAACCTTAAAAGAATGTAACCAAAGAGTCGATAGTTGATATGATGATTTGAGTTGACAAATATCCAAATGAGACTAGTTGATTGAGAATGATTGTCTTATGAGCATTGAGTCTTGGAAGGAGTATCGAGCACCGAAATGAGTAAGAGTAAGCCTAACTCAAACTCATTAACTACGCCACCAAACGTAGGAGAGGATTGAAACCATAAGTTGGATGTTCCTCCTGATAGGTCCCTGAAACAATAGAGAACTTGGTTGATTGGGATCCATTACGGATCGATTTGTTTTTTACTCTGGCAAGTACTGAATGGGTGTGGCAATATCAATGAGATTGTTATACAATTACTAGCTCATAAGTGATTGTTGTCGGATAAGTGAAACTCCCAGATAGGCTCTTTAGTGATAGTACTATGATTGGATTTGATTTGGATTGGATTGGTATTGATTGATCATTGTCTACTCTTTATTCTTTCTTTAGATAGATATTTGATCTCTTGATTGAGCATTTTAGAGTTATTGTTACTCTATCTATAATTGTTTTAGTCAGCTATTTTGCATACTCGTGCATTTCACGTACTGATATCCATTTGGGTCTGCATCTTTTCATGGTGTGGATTGGTGCGGATTTTTTAAAAACCAAACCAAACCATTAAATGTGGTTTTTTAATATATAAACCAAACTAAACCAAACCAATAAATGCGATTTTTTCAACTTCGGTTTTTTTCGAGTTGGTGCGGATTGGTGCGGTTTGCGGTTTTTTCTGGTTTTTTTAATAACTTGGTAACCAACCTTTTCTTACAAAATTATGTATAGAAAGATAATTCTCCTTTCATAGCCATAAAAGAAGCTGATTAATATGAATAATGAAATTGTTTTTACATA
>JAOTQR010004614.1:0-18772 GCA_025774065.1 Solanum ossicruentum | reverse complement strand
AGAATTGACGCAAATTTGACCAAACCATAACATGATTCATTTAAATAGCATTAGTACATGTAAAATGTGGGGTGTTATAATAATGAATTCTTTTGCCTCAAAAAGGAGGTGTACCTTGCGTGACATGAAGATTTTGGCATACGTTGCTAAGGAATACTACTAGACATGTCTAATTCAAGTAATTTGGGAATTAATCCTTATTTCCCCCATTTTACGTCTTTTGTTGTTTTTGTTTTCTTACAATGTACATGTGTAATGTATGCCTAACATGCGAAGTCGAGGCATACCCTTGACTCAATTTGACCTAGAGATCCAGAAAAGACTAAGAAAGATGGCCCAAGATAATGCAAACAATGCGACAAATACAACTCTGAACTGGAATGAGAATGAGAATGTAAATAATGACAACCCACGTCCTCTTGAAGATTTTGCTCTATAGCCATATGACTTCAATCCTGAAGCTTATCAGTGGAATCAATATCAGCTGGCCCTTTGACTATGGAGGTTACAGGAGCTATTGTGTTACCACCACTACTGGATGACACAAAGTTTGCAGTTTCGAGTAGGTTACTTCAGATGCTGCAGAACAATGGTTATTCTCGGGTGTAATATCAGATGATCCGCTTAGTAATCTACACAATACATTTGTCTACAAGAGTGTAATGGGAACACAAAATCTGTCTATGGATACTGTGAGACTTTGTGTTTTCCCATTATCTCTGATAGGCAACACAACACTATGGTCATCCGAGCTCCCTCAGAGTTCGATCATCAGTTTGGATAAGTTACAGAAGGCTTTTTTGGAGAGGTGCTTCCTGCAATCGAAGATGCTTAAGTTGAAAGATCAAATCAACAACTTTGAGCAACTTCCTGGTGACTCAATCAACACTACATGAGAGCAGTTCACAAAATGCTTAAGGAAATTCCCTAACCATAAAATTGTTGATGATGCCTTGGTGGAGATCTTCTACCGTGCCATGGTTGAAAATAGTCAAGCATGTGATGATAATATTATTGGGGGCATGTTCTTAGATAAACCATTTGCAAGTATTGTTGAGAGGATGAAATGGGTGGTCAAGACCAATTGTGTATGGGGGCAAAGAGACAGGGCAGCTAACAAAAGTTCATGTGCGGTTAATCTTGGTTCGGAGCAAGCTAAAATAAATGAAGAGATAATGCAAGAGCTTGCCTAAATCCATACATATATGGAGGTGGTGATGAAACAGAATCAGGAATAAATCAATGCAATGGTTCATCAGCCTCCACGAGCACCCATGTATGATGACCATACTATATGGAGGAAACGTGCTCAATTGTTGATCAGACGGGGGGAGGGGGGTTCGTCCAATCAGGATTATTAGAGCCAAGGTCAAAGAAACTAAGGTTTGAAGTATAATCAAGATGGTGCTTTCAGATAAAACTGTAGAGGTTACTACAATAGGACTCGAGAAGACAGAGATATAGATTGGGGCTATAGAGATGGCTATAGAAATGATCCTTATATGCCACAACACAACCGCGATACCGGTGGTAGGAGTTCTAGAGTTAAGGAGATGTTTGACCTCTTGTTGAAGAAAGCCCAGACATAGGATGAGACTCCGAGGGGGTGAAATCCGACACCTCCAGCATAAATCAAAAAATCAAGTCCCGTTTTATTACTGTCAAACAACTTGAGCAATAATTTGGTCAAGTGTCAACTTAACTTAACTAGCATCAGAGAGGTACTACCTAGTAACACAATTAAGAGCCCAAATAATGAAGAGCAGTGTATGGCGGCTACTACTTATGGTGGCAAGAGTACCATTGGTCCTCCTATGCTAGTAGATGATGATGTTTGAGAGGAGACAGTTGGTGTCAAGGATGCAGATATTGGAGTTGATGTGTCCATGATGGGGTGAGTGATGCTTCAGAGGCGCCATAAAAGTTGAAGCCTATTCCTAAGCCTCCTTCTCCCTTACCTCAAAGAGTCAAAAAGAAGAAGGAGGAGGGTAAGTGCAAGAACTTTCTCTCCATGCTGAAATAACTCTCCATCAATATCCCTCTCATTGAGGCATTAGAGAGATGCCAGGGTATGTGAAGTTTATGAATGACCTGGTTATAAAAAAGCGCACTGTGAATCAGGAGCTCTCATAAGAGCTTTAATATTATAGTATAATTGCCACAAAGTCCTTGGTGCAAAAACGAGAAGATCCCAGTGCTTTTACCATACCCTGCACTAGTGGAGATATGGTGTTTGTATGGGCATTGCGTGATGTTAGTGCCAGTATAAATCTAATGCCCCTTGCCATCTTTAAGAAGTTAGGACTGGTAGTCCCTACTTCAACATACATGCAGTTATTGATGGTTAACCGCTTGGTGAAAAAGCTTGTGGGGATACTCTTTGATATTCTTATCAAAGTGGAGAAATTCATATTCCTCGGAGACTTTGTGATCCTAGATTGCGAAGTTGACTTTGAAGTCTTGATCATCTTGGCAAGGCCATTCCTAGCCACTGGTCGAGCACTAGTGGACATAGAAGCTGGCCAACTCGGGTTTAGATTGAATAATGAAGAAGTTGTCTTTACTATCTGTCAGTCAATGAAGAGGCCAGCTTAGTGAAGTTTGAGTAACCAAGTCATCAAAGTCGTGCCGCAACAATAAATCAGGCACTACTTGGGAGGCAACCCAGGATTTTTTATATAATAGTTATAGTTATATTTTGTTTTTAGCCTTTGGACTTGTAGGTAGTTTAATCGTTCTTGCATTTTGGCTATAATTCTGGACGTTGGACTGGTTGCATATAGGGGAATAGAGTGTTCTGTGAAGAATGTGCAGGTACATGGTTGAGTCACTCATCCTTGGCTAAAAAGGCACCAAAAAGTGCTTCAACGACTGGTTCTACGGGTTGTATGTCATTCTAAGACCCGTACACTTTCTCGTAGATGTCAGTGAGCAAAAGGTTATGCACTCCAGTCCACGAGCCAACTTTACGACCCATAGATAAAACTAAGGGTTGTGAATGGGGCTCATGGACACTAGGTAAGTTTTATAATTTTTGACTAAGTAATGAGGTTTCTACGACCAACTGTATGAGTTGTATCTTAGTCTACGACTTGTAGACTGGTCCGTGAAACCTATTCCTAAAAACTAGGGTTTGGACCTTCTACAAAACAATGATTTACGAGCTATTTACACTCGATAACCCATAATAGGGAATTCATGGAGTCTGGGCCCATTAGTTTTGGCTGACCCGATTAACTTATAAATAATAGGGTCAAAATATTTTGACCTCTGATATGTTGTGAAAATACAACACATTTGATATCTAAAACAAGGGATTTTATGTGTTCTCAATCCGACTTTTTATGATTTTTATGTGTTTTATGTCTACTTTTGTAGAAAATATAGGTTGGCTTAATCTTACGGAAAAGTAGCAGATTTTGTTGAATTGAGGACCTACGAGACCTACTACGAGTCGTAGGCCAAGCTATGAGTCGTACGAGATGACCGTAGTTATTAATTGCTTCCAAAAATCAAAATCTGAAAAATTGAAGTTCATCCATATGAGCCTAGGGTACGAGTCGTAGAATAGACCACGACTTGTAGTATGGATCATAACTGTTAAATCCAAAATGCCAAGTGTTGACTACGAAAGCTCGATTACGACTCGTAGGTCACCCTACGAGCCGTAACTGCTGCCAACCAACTTTTCTTATTTACTTTAAGGTCCTTTTTGCAAATAGTATAAATAGTGTAAGTTAGGGTTTTAAAAGAATGAGATTGAAGAGAGTATGGCTTTTTTTATAAAGAGCATTTTCTAGGGTTTATTGTAGATACTTAGGGTTTTACTTTGAAGACCCAATTTTGGGGATTTGGAATCACTTGTAATCAAAACCATTATTCAATCTTGTGAATCCAAAGTAAAGGTAGTTTATTGTTCTTCATTCTCTTTAGGTAATCTCTCAACTATGTCTATTTTATTCATTGTTTGTGCTGTTGCCCAAGCTATGAGTAGCTAAGCGCCCACAACTTGGGGTTGTGGGAACCATAAGAAGCTAGCTTCTTATAACCTGGATTATTTATATTTCTTTGATTGGGCATTTGCATGTATTGTCCATTTTCCTTTGGATTTCTTGTTGTTTGGTGATGGCTAACACCAAAGCCCGCATAGTGTCATGATCTTGACCAAGGTAGTGAAGAAAAGGAATAGGAATTGGATGACAGGATTCGATTAATGTGTTCTCGTCTAATCATCCAAACCCGACCATGGAGAGGTTGACTGGGAAAATGGATAACGGTTAGTTGGCACACCATGGTTGCCGACCAAGCGCTATAGTGAAATTCCACCTTCACCTTTTCCAAAGGGTTGGAAGAACCTAAGTTACCATCCTGCATAAGATATCCGAATTAAATTTATGTTATCCAGGGTATTTGAAGTAGTGAATCATGGGGAACACAATTTCCAAGTTGATCAACAAATTGATTGCCTCTTTGTGATTATTAGTATTCCTTTTGTATTTACTTCACTTTAAATTGCAAAGGCCCCTCCCATTCTAGAGAATATAGTCGATTGGTACTTGAAATGATTGTTGGTGAGTCAATTTGGTCAAACCCCATATTCCCTATGGATTCGAACCTATCCTCTAATTAGGTTTATACTTGATAACGACTGCTTTACTGTTGGAGCGTGAACATCAACCCCATTTCTCCCTAATTTATGAATCAAAATTGGTGAAACCCCCTTCTTTATTCATCTGATCACCGGCGAAGAATCCTTCCCACCATTTTTCGGCAGCCCTAGGGTTTCACAACCTCACTTCCTCCTTCAATTTCTACAATTTGGCCATTCAATTTGGTGAGTTCTTGGTCTTTAAAGACCCTTTTATTTACCAAGTATTGTTTTATTAAGTTGAACCTAAATTAACGGGTATGGTAATTCGAGATGTGAACCCATGCGTGCCATTGTTGTGTTTGAAAATTGAAATGTATAGTTGCTAATGTGTGAGTATGTTTTTTGGCTGGAAATTGATGTGTTTGCCTTGTTCTTGTGTTTAATTGATGTGTTTGAAAACAATGTGATCATATACTATTTGAATTTAATTGATTATGTGCATTGAAAATTCGGCGTGTGAGGGCATATGTTCATGATTTTGATGCTAATTTTTTCAAACAAGATCGGTAGGTTTGGGAAAGCATGTTAAATAATTTTCGATGGGGTATATGTAGGAATTTGCGGGGTGTTGGATGTTTTGACATGAGTCATGTGGGGTGTGTACATATTACTTTGATGCTGAAATTATGGTTGAAAATGTCATATGGGGTCTATGTTGATGGGCTCAGACACCCAAGCTAGTAGATTTTCTTTAGTACGAGGGTCTTTTATGACTCGTGAAAACTTCCACGGGCCGTAAATTCCCTTTGTATAAAAATCTAAAAGCCTGATGTCTTTGAGAATCCATCAGACGAGACCTTCTACGAGCTGTGGAATACTGTACGGCTCATAGGAAGGTCTCGTAGATCCCTACATGCAAAATTCTAGACATTGGAATTATCTATGACTTAGTCTACGATGTGTAGCTTCTACGAGCCGTACCTCGGGTCGTAGATGCCATTCTAGTAACAAAAAATTATGGACACTGTTTCTATGAGAGACTTCTTTGGCTCGTATGTGTCTTCGTAGATCATTTTATAACCATGTCTGATGTATTTTTGCATTTTGTTTCTTGACCAGTGTGGTTAACCATGTTGTGTAAATGTGTATGTTTCAGGTAATGTGGCCCCAAAGCCGAGATGTGATAATATCTAAGCCTTGTAGAAGAGGCTTAGAGACGAGACCTCGAGGGAGGAGGAGGCCCTAAGGTTAGTGGATCAGTTGAGGAGCTTAGTATATGACGTAACCTAGATACTAGTAGATCATAGACACGGGCTACTACTAGAATTGGGTAGACCAAGACCCGGGCTATTGTTTTTCACACTCCCCCTGTCTGATGAGAGAGGCAATAATAATAATAGCAACTCTATTCAGATGACTCCTTCCTGAGAGGAGTTAGACTCAAAGTAAGGATCTGGCTATGAGTTGGAGATAGATTCCTCGGCCGTAGCCCCACAGAATTCACCATCACCTCTAGATACTCTTACCAGTAGGTGGTGTGTTATGGGCATGTGAAATATGTACATGGAGGTCGTACAAAGTAATGAACAGGTAGACCATCCTGCTCCATCTATGAGGAGCCCCGAATCATTTCCTCTGGATTAGATAGTGTCCTCGGTCTCTAGGATACCATCAACAGATGCGGGTTCCAGTTGCTGACCAAAGTACCTGGGAGGTACTCCCCAACCATGGTTCAGGAGTTCTATGCATCATACGCAACCACAGTTCTAAGCAGTCTTCCCAAGGAGAAGAAGCCCCTCGCTCAGCCCAAACTAATGCACACTAGAGTGAGGGGTCGACAAGTGGACATCTTAGAGACTATTATCTGCTGCATGTTGTTCGGGCCTGAGTTGCCAGCCCCCAAATCCATAATAGAGTACGACCGCAGAGTGGGGAAGACCAAGGACGTGGGTCTGATGAGAGACTAGAGTCACAGAGTTTGATTGATAAGATGGGTGGAAACTTTGATTGCTGAGAAGAACCCAGACCCTGCATGGGTAGCCATATCTTCTATGGCCATTATGAAGGCCTCCCTTAGCTTCCTCACCAAATTTTGGTGGGTTGTTGTGAGGTCACGAATCTATTTAATACTTATAGATAACACATTGACGTCAGGCTATGCTGTTCTAGTTGCCAGTATCTTGGCTGGTTATGAGATAGATTAGGCTAGCCTCATCGTGCAGCAAATCCACGAGGCAGTGTTGAAGAGGTCTACCTCTATCCCCTTTCCTTGCTTGATCTACAAACTCTCTCTAGAGTTGGGGGTGGAGAGACTACATCAGCTTGATTCACTGATTGAGGCCTAGCGCACTTTGGATGCCAGCCTGATTTAGGCTGAGATGAACTTGATGGCACTTCGATGAGCACCGCACCAGCCAACTCCCATACCCTAGATGTTCATGTCAGAGCCACCTCTTGAGGTTCCACCCACCACCACTACTGCTGCTGCTATAGAGGAGAGGTCCCCAAAGACTGATTCAGATGTGGAGAGCACCATACGCCATTTCTACATAGACAACACCCACCGGTATGGTTTATATATCCGCGGCGTCCATTTAGGCCATGGTGTAGTGACTAGCCCACACTGAGTCTTAGTTTACTTAGTTTAGTAGATTAGGGCCATGGTTCACCCGACGATTGTAGAGTCCATGGGATGCATGCAAGGCATACACGATCACTATTATTTAAGACTGACTTATAGCTATGGATTCCCGTATTGATGCTTTTGAGCTGCGAGTCCATCTAAGCCTGAGTACAATACTGCTAGCCGATATGGCGACCCTATAGACAGAGATCCCAGCAGCTCCAGGCTGGCATGAAAATAGCCTTGGCCGTACTAGTGGCATTCTTACAGACTACAGCCCTGGTGCCGGTGGTGGATTTATTTGCTACTGAGGAGCCTTTACATCCTTCTCATAGAAAGAGGCCCTACACTAGTGATGATCAGAGACAGTGAGGTTATATACGGGCCTGACAGAGGAGGAGGAGCTAGATCTTGTCATGATGCAATCGGGGTAGGAGGAGGAGCTACGATAGGCTCGTGAGCTCGAGAAGGTGAGGGGTGATGGCCCCTCCGATCATGGTTCTACTACTAAGGAGGCCACCAGGCAGGCTGAGGTGGTCAAACTCAGCCATAGACTGGCACTTAGGCACCCAGGTATGTCTTTTTGACCCTGGTATTTCATTTTGCATTTTTTGTATGCATTGAGGACAATGCACCTCTTTTTCAATAGGGGTATATGTAGTTATAGGACTCAGTGAAGTCTGAGTAGCCTTGGCCTATAACTTTCCTAAATTTTGAATCCTAGGGTTTTCTTGCCTGTGCTTTTTTCTCCCATGGATATTTAATTTTTGTTGAACCAACATGTTTAGGATGTAGGTTGTATTGGTAGCATGTAGTACTGATATCTATAACATATATTTGTTTTTGTGCTCTTTTTGTGAAAAATGATACCCACCAAATTTTAATTTTTGATTAGTTAGTGTGGATAGCAACCATGCATGTTTAATTATGTTAACAGTGCTTGTTTTTACAAGAGAGAATAATTGAGATAAAAAGCATGATTTGAGAGTCTGTATTGACAGTATAATCAGTGCCATATGAGTGTGAGCTTACTTTTCTAAATTCATGTATTGTGTTTCAATTCAGAACTTGCCCTGTTACTCTAATTTAGACTGTAGGCTAGTTGGTTAGGAACGAATCTTAGCCATTGTTTATAATAGTCCACTTAGCCTAAATAACCAACCAAATGTGTGAAACATCCCTTGATTCTAATATTTGAGCCTTACATGTACCTTTTCTTTGTACAAACCTAGTAACCTAGCCTTATTAGATGTAAAATCCTGAAATTGGCCCTAATCCTTCCTTGAACATTATGCACCTTGACTACCTATTAACATCTCTTTAAGAACACATAAAATTCCAAGTTTGAAGCATCAAAAGTATTGTATTTTAGCTGCACATCAACACCGTCAACTTAAAAATTGTTGTTTGTCCTCAAGTGATAGACTCAATCTACATAAGCACTATAGTAACACACATATCTCAATCCAATAACATACATCATATCTTAATCAATCACAGATACCTAATCTAACAAATCAGTACATATCAGACAGTCATCAACCAAACCAATGCAGATCAATATGCAATAGTGCAACTATGACAAAGTAATCACAAATAAGTCACAATCACTGAAATAGTCTAGAATCAACAGTGTAACTCAAGTGGCCTCACAAAAAGAAGTCGCACCTCTCACTCATGATAGTATATTCAAATTTCATGCTTGGGACCAACAAAATCACTCACACTCATAACAGATATTCAAATACTATGCACAATACTATGTGTTTTCCCCTATACTCATGACCATAACCTTCTATTACTTGGACTAGGATCACTATTGGACTTTCTTGGCTTGTAACGTAGGCTTATGAAGCTTTGGTATGATGTTCTTGGAAAATTGTGACTAACGGGCCTCCTTTGTTATTCTACATTATTGCCCTACCAACTGATATTTTCAATTCATTCTTCCCCTCTCCTATTTCAAACATTTCTAGGTGCCCTATTCAAGTTTTTTTAGTTTATTGCCTTTCATTTTTCACCTTCTTTTTCTTTTTAGCTCACAATTTAGGCATCTATTCCTTTTTCTCGCACCCATTTCAATTTCCCTCTGTTTTTATGCAGCACTATCTTCTATCCCTATTTAGTATGATTTTCCTTGCACCAGTAACACTTAACTTAGGTTGTTAGTCTGAGTTAAGTTGCACAATATCCAACCTATAAACCAGGGCCACTTTTGGTAGCCATCCTTAACTTAGGTTTTTGGCCTATGTCAAAGTACACAATATTCATGGAAGGACAAGGACAAATTTTAGGATTTCACATTCAAAAAGACTTGGTTACTTAAGTATTTACAAAGAAAAGGGTACATATGAAGCTTAAACATTAGGACCAAGGGATACATCAAGCATTTGGTTGATTATTTTAGGCTAGGTGGAATAAAATGAACAATGGCCTGAGGTCCTTTTCTAACCAACTAACCCACCATTTTAGTCAGAGTAACAAGGCAAGTTATAAATTAAAACACAATATAAGAATCTTGCAAAGATGCTCACACACACTTGGCACTGATTAAACTATCAACACGGACTTTCAGATCTTGCTTTTCATCACAATTAAACCTTAACTTATTAGAACAAGCACTGTCAATCTGATTTCACATGATTGTTATCAAAACTTCCTCACAAAAAATTTTGATGTGTATCATTCTTCAACAAAACTAACATATGCGACATTCTTTGGTATAATATACTACTAATACTACTTACACATCCTAAACATGCCAGTTCAATAGAAAATATATGTCCTTAGAGAAACAACACAAGAAAGAAAACCCCCTAGACTCCAAAATTGGGATAGTTATAAGTCATGGTTACTCAGACTTCGTCGAGGCCTATAACTACCCATATCCCAATGAAAACATTTTGCATTGTCCTCAATGCAAGAAAATATAACTAAAGCGAGGCATAATGGTAAAAAAGAACATACCTAGGTGCCTAAGTGCCAGTCTTTTCGGTTGTGTTTGACCACCTTTAACCTGCATGGTAGTCGCCTCAATGATGGCAGCATGTCAGAGGGTCCAGTACCTATCATACTCTCAAGCTCATGTGACTGCCTCTCATCTACAATAAAGCCTTCGTTTAGAAGCCTTGGACTGCTCCATCTTCATCAACTCCCCATCTCACCTCATAACATCTAGATTATCATCCTCAAGACGAGGCCGCTTCCTAGGGGCACAAAGTGTGTCTCCTCAAGAGCAAATAAGTCAACAATCACCTCTTCAGTAGTGTTGAGCGTAGGAAGCACATGCGATGCTGATGCTAATTCTCTCATCCCGATACGTAGACACTACATATCCTCTCAAATGGATATCAAATATGTAGGCTAGGCTGAATTGAGGCTCTGCTCTACTCATCTCTCAATGACATCGATGCAGCTGTGTACTAGTGTAAGTCTCTCCTCAAGTGTGGCGCAAAGTATGATTGTACGTGTGCCTCAACCTTTGAAATGGCCGGCAAACCCAAGGCCTAATCTGTTGTTGCAACTGAGTCAACTGGGACTCAGTGCAAGCCTGTCACAGTGCTAGAGTCTGAATCGATGCTGTAGATACATATACCATGCCAACTAGGGAAGACTGTGCTGGCACGACCTCTAGTGTAAGAGTAAGAGTAGTAGTTTGCCCTATCTTTCTCTCAGCCTCTATTTGTAGGGGCCTCTCATTCTCTGGAGCAATAGTAGAAGATGAAAGAGGCTCAGACTGTGGTGCGACGACGAATATCTCTAGTAAACAAACAAGTGGCTGCAGTACTTATTGGAGGGCCATAGAATACTTATTAGCCTTTATCAGGCTAGCATCCAGCATGCTCCGAACCTCAATCATGGTGTCTACAGTGTGTAAAATCTCCACCCTCACCTCTATACATAGTTGATAGATCACACATGGGAAGGGGATGCAGGTGGACCTCTTTAGGGCTCTCTCATGTATCTCCTCAACTGTCAACCTAGCCCAGTCAATATCATAGCCAGTAATGGTGCTGGTAACCAAAATTGTGCAATCCAAAGTCAAAGTATTTCAGCATGAGTCGGCCAGATCATTGATCAAACTATAACCAACCAAAACTTACCGGTGAAGCTGAGTGATGCCTTCAGGATTGTCACCGAAGTAGAAATCTAGTCGGGGTCTTAGCCCTTTTTTGCTATATGACCCATGATGGTAGTAACTTAGGGTGCGTAGAACTCTTGAATAAGCGTCGAGGAGTATTTCCCTGATGGGGCTACCAACCACTTTAGATGATACTGGGCCATGTTGTCCTAGAGTGTATGAGCACTATCAAGCCCCGCTGTTAAGATCCACGGGTCCTCGAATATAGTCATAGCCTATCAACCCCTCTCATCGTGCAAGATGTGCTCGCAATGTATAACATATATGCATCAGACACACCAGCATCTCATCACTGTATCCACCGAGGCCGAGGGTTCTGCTAGTGCTAGGGTGGACCTATTTGACTCAGACCTGGATTGGCTCCTGAATTAGAGTCAGCTCCATCATTTGTATTTTCTCAAGAGAACTCTTAGGAGTCTGTTATCTGTACGGAGCTGCTCTGCTGGGCGTCTGCATTTTCAGACTATAGAGACCGGACAACTATCGCTCAAGTCTAGGGAAACATCGTCTGTCTGGCTGCCGCCCAAGTGTGTCGATGTTCAATGCCCAAATCTGGCTGGATGTCAAGCTCCTATAAAGATCCACTGGCTTGAGGAGCGACTGCAATGTAGAAGGCGCATCCCATAATCGGGTCTATAGGGCTCACATCTCACTGTTCTTTAGTTTAGGAGCCATCCTGCCTGAAGTAAAAAAAATGCAACTAGTCGTGAGTCCTATAGCAACTTAAAAGAAAATAAAAAAGTTACAGATATTAGTGATAGGACCTATAAAGGTTCACCTATGGGTCGTAGAGTAGACTAGGGGTCATATGAGGCAGGGTACAATAATTCTAGTTACTGTAAATGCAACTATGAGACCAGGCAGGATTCGTAGGAAAGACTATGAGCTGTAGAATGAGTCATAGGTATAATTTCAAAAACCCATATTTGTAGGAAAAGGAACCCACAAAACCAAGTTACAAGCCATAGTCTAAACTATAACCTGTAAGTGGTTTCATCTGATAATATCCTTGAGAACCCTAACCTATTGATCTCAACCTACGAGTGGAAACTATGGTTGATGGACTAATCCAGGGGCTGTAGAAGGCCCTCATATTGTAAAGTAACAGCAAACATGGATTTCCTAAGGCCACCATAGTGATTCGATTCATCAGAATCAAACTAGAAATCATAGTCAACAATATGGTATAAGAATCTAACCAACATCAAAGTAACGACATTCTAAACTAAGGCCAACACAGCCTTCATGCGCCGAAATCATCCCATAACACATTTTCACTAAGTAACTCAACAACTAACATCTGCGAATCATTAATCTACTCCGTCACCCATCAATTCAACATGCACATATCACATCAAACACCATTTGACCAATAATTTAGCATACTATCATTCAATAAACGAAATCACATGTTGATTATAATAAAGTAGATTAGTGTGATTTTAACGATAAGTGACTTCATGATTACAAACAACGGTAAAAACTTATTTCATGGCCAATTTATCAATTTCATCATCTTTTCATGATTTCATGCACCACCTTATCAATTACTTACTAAAGTATATAATCTAAATTCAGTTGGCAAGGTATTTCATTAATTCCATAACGATTCTCACAAGCGTATTCATGCTTCAAGTTTCACAACATCAATCAAATAGTGCCAACTACATAATACACTTTACTCATAAGTAACACCAAATACTAAGGCACTAACATCATGGTATTATTCTCAACAATGTCTAAAACCAATGACAAAAAGTTTTGAAAAATAAAGTTATGAAAAATATGGCTAGTTCAGTGCTACCAAGCTAGTTAATTAGTCCTCCACTTCGGGGACCTTAGTTTATGCTCTCTTGTTATGTTTTAAGACCCCCTTCTTTATATTCTATTTTACTATAAGAATGAGCCCGGTTACTTTGTCTTGGCCCCCGCTCTTATCTATGTAATTTAAGGTGGTTGTTGGACATGTTATGTATCTATGATATGAGTTTGACTCTTGTGTCTTGATTATGATGATATGGAAGTGTTTCCCTTATCCCCATTTTCCCCACTTTTATCTCTTGATGCTTGATTTATTGCTTCCATGACTAAGGATGTGGTAATAATGTTCTAGAAGACTTGCTTGGGCTCCCTTTCAGGTTCCCCTTGCATCATGTCACGTCGACGCCCTAGGCTTGGGTCATGATAAACTTGGTATCAGAGCACTAGGTTGATCTAGTTGATAGATCCTCGAAGTCCAACACACTGTGTTGATTAGAGTCCTATTCATAGTTATAAAGTGCGCCATGAATATGAATAGAAGGCTATGAGACATTTTAGGAAATGCTTCCCTTCTTCATGTTCTATGTTGTGCTATAGAGTTATAGTGTGTTTTTCCCCTAACAGTTGTTCTTTGCTATGCTAAATCATGCCAAATACTAGAGGAAGAAGGGCGTAAACTCTCGAGGAGAAACCTACCAATGGTGATCTCCAGGATGCTCTCACTATGCTTGTCCAAGTTGTGGCCAACCAAGGAAATTAAGGGGCCTAAGCCCCTCATGCTATTACCTTAGGAGCTAGGGTAAGAGACTTCATGAGGATGAATCCTCCAGTATTCAATGGGTCAAAGGTGAAAGAAGATACTCAAGAGTTCATTGATGAGGTCTACAAAATCTTGAATAGAATAGGTGTTGGGCCGAATGAAAAGGCGGAGTTGGCGGCGTACCATCTCAAAGGGGTAGCCCAAATATGGTATGATCAATGGAAGGGTGAAAAGGGAATTGGTAATGTGGTGCTTTTGAAGGAGTTCAAATTGGCTTTCCTTAATTGGTTTTTCCCTCTTGATCTTAAGGAAGCAAAGTTGACAGAGTTTATGAACTTGAAACAAGGTTCTATGTGTGTGAAGGAGTATGCCCTCAAGTTTAATCAACTTTCAAGGCATGCTCCTTATTTGGTGGCTGATCCTAGATCTAGGATGAATAAGTTCGGGATCGACGTCTATGACTTGGTAAGTGAAGAATGCCAGCCCGTCATGCTAATTAATGACATTGACTTGTCTCGGTTGATGACCTACGCCGAGCTAGTGGAGGAGAAGAAATTGAGGAAGAGAAGGGTGCATGAAACCAAAAGGGCCCAATTTGAGGGGTGGCTCCTCAAATTGATGTGTTCCCGATTTGAGAAATTAAGGAAGAGAAAGGCCCATGTATGAAGGGTTTTAATGCATGCTATGAATGTTGGGAGCTTGGCCACAAGAAGATAGATTGTCCAAGAAACCGTGGCAAGGGTCGAGGTGCAAATGCAGTCCCATTGGGTGGAAGTGATCCTCAAGGTGGTGCCCCAAGGCACTACCAGTTTTATGCACTACATGGGAGGCAAAGGGTTGGTGAGGTCCCTGATGTTATTACCGGTATGTTGAAATTCTTTGACTTTGATGTGTTTGCTTTGATTGATCCAGGTGCCATTCTTTGCTATTTTACCCCTTTTGTTGCTAAAAAGTTCCATGTTATCCGTGAGTTGTTGCATGAGTCACATGAAGTGTCTATTCCTATTAGTGCCTCTATTGTAGCTAAGAAAGTTTATAGGAGTTGTCCTATTTGCATTTTGCATAAGTTGTTGCCTTGTGATCTTGTTGTATTAGACATTGTAGATTTTGATGTCATTCTTGAGATGGATTAATTGCATGCCTACTATGCTTTTATTGATTGTAGAACCCGTAGGGTCAAGTTTCAATTTCCTAATGAACCCGTCCTTGAGTGGAAAGTCAAGATGTGGTGGTCAAGGGTATATTAATTTCATGCATTAAAGCCCATAAGTTGATTTCTTGGGGGTGTTTGCATCATCTTATGAGGGTTAAAGATATAGATTCCAAAGTCCCTTTCATTGAGTCTATTCCGGTTGTAAATGAGTTTCTTGATGTCTTCCCAAATAACCTTTCCAGTATGTCTCCAGAAATGGAGATAGATTTTGGCATAGATCTCCATCCTGAACTAAACCTATCTCCATTCCCCTTACCATATGGCCCCAATGGAGTGGAAGGAGTTAAAGGAACTACTGAAAAATTTGTTGGAAAAGGGATTTATTTGACCTAATCAATCACCTTAGGGTGCTCCGGCGTTGTTTGTGAAAAAGAAGGATGGGTCACTTAGAATGTGCATTGACTACCGGAAACTCAATACGGTCACCACCAAGAAAAAGTATGCTCTTCCAAGGATTGATGGTTTGTTTGACCAATTGCAAAGGGCTAGCTTCTTCTCTAAGATTGATCTTCAGTCCGGGTATCATCAAGTGGAGTGAGGGAGTTTAATATTCCCAAGATGGCCTTTCAGACTAGATATATGCATTGTGAGTTTGTTGTGATGTTGTTTGGGTTGACTAATGCATCGGCCATCTTCATGGACCTAATGAATAGGGTTTTCAAACCTTCCCTTGATTCCTTTGTTGTGGTCTTCATTGATGATATTTTGGTCTACTCACATAGCAGAGAGGAGCATGCGGGTCATTTGAGGGTTGTGTTGCAAAGGTTGAGGAAGGAGAAATTGTATGCGAAATATGACAAGGGTGAGTTTTGGTTGAAGAAGGTTGCATTCTTGGGTCATGTGGTGTTGGGGGATGGTACAGAAGTGGATCCTAAGAAAATCGATGTGATTAGAAATTGGCCTAGAGCATTGACCCCGTTGGATATTAGGAGCTTCTTAGGCCTAGCGACTTATTGTAGAAGGTTTGTGAATGCGTTTTCCTCCATTGCTTCCCCAATGACAAAATTGACTCAAAAAGAGGTTAAGTTTGTGTAGGCCGATGATTGTGACAGAAGCTTCCAAACATTGAAGGATAGGCTTGTGTTTTCTCCTATATTATCACTACCAGATAGGCTTGGGGGTTTTGTTGTGTATTGTGATGCATCTAGAATTGGTTTTGGTTGTATACTAATGCAAAATGATAAGGTCATCACCTATACTTCAAGGTGACTCAAAGTGCATGAAAGGATTTACCCTACCCATGATCTTGAATTGGCCGCCGTGGTGTTTGCATTAAAGATTTGGCCTCATTGCTTATATGGGATGCATGTTGATGTCTTCATCGATCATAAGAGCCTCTAATATGTCTTCACTCAAAAGTATCTCAACTTGAGACAAAGGAGATAGTTATAACTTCTTAAAGACTATGACATGAGTGTGCAATATCATTCGGGTAAGGCAAATGTGGTGGCAGATGCCTTGAGTAGGGTGTCTATGGGTAGCTTAGCCCATGCTGATGGTGGTAGGGAGATGGCTAGAGAGGTGTATCAATAAGCTAGATTAGGGGTAGGTTGGAGAAGGTTGATGATGATGGTGTGGTTGTTATTGATGGGTCTAAGTCATCATTATTTGATGAGGTGATAGTAAAACAAGACCTTCACTCCTGATTGCTTGAATTGAAGGCCTTGGTGAAAGAGGGCAAAGTAAAGGTTTTCTCCTAGGGGAGAGATGGGGCCCTTAGGTACCAAGGTAGGTTGTGTGTGTCTTGTGGTGATAGTTTGAGGGAGAAGATCCTTGATAAGGCCCATAATTCTTCTTATTTTATCTACCCCAATTCCACCAAAATGTATAGAGACTTGAGGGAAGTGTATTGGTGGGGAGGCATGAAGAGGGACATTGCCAAGTTCGTCTCCGGTTGCAATAGTTGTTAACAAGTCAAAGCCAAACATCAAAAGACGGGTGTCCTAACCAAAAACATAGAGATTCCTATATGGAAGTAGGAGGTGATTAATGTGGATTTTGTGGTTGGGGTGCCCAAGACTAGAAAAGGTTTTGATTCTATATGGTAGGTGGTTGATAGGATGACGAAATCGGCTCATTTTCTACCGATTAAGACCACATATGGGGCTGAAGAGTATGCAAGGTTGTATATCCATGATTTGGTCAGGTTGGATGGGGTTAATTTTCCATCATATTGGATCATGGTTAAAAATCATCACACTTTTGGAGGTCTTTTCAAAGAGGTCCTGGTACAAAAGTTCACCTTAGTACGGCTTTCCACCCTCAAATGGATGGCCAAGTACAAAGGACAATTCAAACCCTTGAGGATATGCTTAGGGCACGTGCAGTAGAGTTGAGGTGTAGTTGGAATGACCATCTTCCTTTGATTTAGTTTGCCTAACAATAGTTACCACTCTAGTATCGGTAAGGCTCCTTTTGAAACTCTTTATGACAAATGTTGTAGATCACCGGTTGGTCGGTTTGAGGTTGGAGAGATGGCTTTATTAGGGACGGATCTGGTCATAGAGGCTCTTGAGAAGGTTAGGATGATTAGGGAAAGGTTGAGAACAACCCAGAGTTGTCAAAAATCTTATGCCGGCATGAGGAGAAAAGACCTTGAATTTAAAGTGGATGATTAGGTTTATTTGAAAGTTTCTCCCATGAAAGGTATGGTCCATTTTGGTAAAAAAATGAAGTTGATTCCAAGGTATGTTGGTCCTTATGAGGTGATAAAGAGGGTTTGCAAGGTAGCTTATGAGTTGAACTTGCCTAGTAAAATGAATTTGGTTCACCCGGTGTTCCATGTCTCTATGTTGAGGAAATGTTGGTGATCCTAATGCTATTGTTCCTCTTGATGTTGTAGGTGTTGTTGAGGATAACTTGACCTATGAGGAGGTTGCATTTCAGATTTTGGATAGGCACATAAAGAGAGGAACAAGGAGGCGACATCCGTAAAGGTCCTTTGGAGGAACTAATAAATCGGAAGTGCTACTTGGGAGCCCGAAGCGGACATGAAAAAGTGATATCCTTATCTTTTCCGCTTCAATCAAGCATAAGATACCAATTCTAAGTCCCCTATGTGATTCAAGTCTTATGATTCAGCCCCTATGTCATTCATAATCATTCATGTTTAAATTGGCAAGTTTATGATGATTTTACACGTAAGTTGAGATTTTAAAAATGGTGTTTTAAACGTAATGTTGCATTTTAGTTGGGGCTGGTTTGTTTATGATCACTCTTGTCTTGTACATCTCTTTTACATTCGAGAACGAATTTTTCCAAGGGACAGATATTGAAACGGCCCCAAAAAGTTCCCGAAAATGTGCCGCGGAAAGCCCGGAATTTTCAATTCCATATATCTCAAAATCCATTTGCTATTTCAAAAATTTGACTTCATATTCTTGTTTAGGGGGTCAAAATTAGGTGAAAAAGGATCTAATCCTGATTTAAGAGCAAACATTAACAATTATGAAATTCCAAAAGTGCAATTTCCAGAGGAGTTTTCACTGTCCATTTTGGGGACTGTTTTTTTAAGTTTGGTCCAAGACTTCTAAGTCTTGGGACTAAGTGTTCCCAAATGTGTTTTTACCCATACTTAGCCTTATTTCACCCTCATATCATCCTAAGCATTTCCCAATACTCACTCAAACACTTAGTCATATTTTCACTCCCCAAACTCAAGTCCCAAACCCTCATCCTAAGCT
>JAOTQR010004525.1:0-18785 GCA_025774065.1 Solanum ossicruentum | reverse complement strand
GCTAAGCCCAAAAAGCTCCTAATATCTGATGGGGTCAATGGTCTAGACCAATTTCTAATCACATTTATGTTTTTAGGATCCACCTTAATACCATCCCCCGACAATACATGACCTAGAAAGACAACCTCTTTTACCCAAAACTCACATTTTTGATACTTGACATACAACTTCTCTTCCTTTAATATTTGTAGCACTACTCTCAAATGGCCCATATTCTCCTCCTCACTATGTGAATAGATCAAAATATCATCAATGAATATCACAACAAAGAAGTTAAGGTAGGGTTTGAAGACCCTATTCATAAGATCCATGAAAATAACCGGTGTATTGGTCAACCCAAAAGACATCACAACAAATTCATAATGCCCATATCTAGTCCGCAAATCCGTCTTAGGAATATCACACTCCCTCATCTTCACTTGATGGTACCTGGACTGAAGATCAATCTTAGAGAATTATCTAGCCTCTTGCAATTGGTCAAACAAATCATCAGTCCTTGGTAGAGAATACATATTTTTTATGGTGACCCTATTAAGTTGTTGGTAGTCAATACACATTCTAAGGGACTCATCCTTCTTCTTCACAAACAAATCGGTGCACCCTAATGTAATTGGCTAGGCCTAATAAAACCCTTCTCTAACTAATCCCTCAATTGCTCCTTCAACTCCTTTAGCTCCACCTAGGCCATACGATAAAGGGGAATAGAAATGGGTTGAGTATCGGGAAGGAGGTCCATAAAAAAATCTATTTCCATTTCAGAGGAATGCCATGAAGATTATTTGGGAAGACATCTGGGAAGTTATTCACCACCGGAACCAACTCAATAGGAAGGGCCTTGGACTCCACATCCCTAACCCTCATAAGATGATCAAGACACCCCTTAGAGATCAACTTATGGGCTTTAATGCAAGAGATAAATCTACCCTTGACCACAACATCATGACTCTTCCACTCACTAACGGGTTCATTTGGGAATTGGAATTTGACATAGGTCATCAAGCAAGATAAGTCCATGTCATTTATCACAAACTTGCTCATTCTAGCCCTTGGGTTAGTAACCAAGTAAGGATCATATTTAGAGAGTTGGTTGAACTTGAGGGCATACTCCCTCGCACTCATTGCCCTTTGTCTCAAATTCATGAACTCCATCATTTTGGCTTCCTTAAGCTCAAGAGGGAAGAACCGATTAAGAAAAGCCTCCCTAAACTCCTCCCATAGTACACATTGTTGTTCCCTTCTCCTTCTTCCATTGAGTATACCATATTTGTGCCACCCCCTTGAGTTGGTAAGTCACTAACTCCTCCTTATCTTTCAACCGCACACCTATAATAGCCAAAACCTTGTAAACCTCATCAATGAACTCTTGAGGGTCCTCACCCACCTTAGAACCATAGAACTCCGGTAGGATCATCCTCATAAAATCCCTTACCCAAGATGTCAGTGTAGGAGCATGAGGGGCTTGGGCCCCTTGGTTGGCTTGGTTGGCCACAACTTTTGCTAGCAAAGTGAGAGCATCTCGAAGCTCACCATCAGCCGGTTGTTCCTCAGGAGTGCGGGCTTTCTTTCTCTTATGTTAGGGATGATCTAACATAGCAAAGAATAATCATTAGGGCGGAAAAACCTTACTTTAACTCTATAGCACGACTTTTAACATAAAGAAGAGAAACACTTCCTAAAACGTCTCGAAGCCTCTTGCTCATGGTTATGGTGCACAACACAACCATAAACAAGACTCTAATCAATGTGGTGTGTTGGATACCGATGACCATTAACAATCTAGTGCTTTGATACTAAGTTTGTTACGACCCAAGCCTAGGGCCTAAATGTGACACGACGAATAGGAACCGGAGGGGACCCCAAAAAAGCCTCTTTATATATCATTACACATCCTTGGCAGCAGAAGCATTAAACAACATTAATAAGACTAGAAATAAGGAAAAAATGGGCTATGGAGAAAACCTCTCATAACGTAAGACATCATTAAATCAAGAGAGTCAAGGCTCATAACATAATTACATAACTTGTCCAACAACACCTCTACTACATTGATAAGAGTGGGGGCCAAGACAAGCAATCGGGCTCACCCTCATAGTCATAGGTATACAATAAAGGAAAGAGAGTCTTAATACATATCATAAGATTAAAGTCATTTTCCCCAGAATTGAGGACTCACCAACTAGCTTTGGGTAGAAGTACTAGCCACGAGGAGGAGGATGATCAATCAGTGCTCCGGTCCCTACATGGTAACATCATGTAGGCATAGAATATGCGTTAGTATGTTTGAACATACTACGTATGTAGGATGCAATGCAACAAGAGATAGACACATGACAAAATGCAATATCTTAAATGAGAGATAACATATTAGCAATATGACATGAATGAATGATACTTAAAGTAAAACATGCTTATATAGAACATATTACATATGAAAAAGGTGACCATTATTAGATACCAAGGCCTACTTCCTCCTTGGCGAGGGAATTGAGGTATATACCCCCAATGTGGTAGCACGAGCCTACTACCCCCCGAGCTAGGCGATTCAGGTATATACCCCCTGATGTGGTAGCACGAGCCTACAACCCTCAAGCTAGGAGAATGAGGTATATACCCCTTAATGTGGTAGCATGGGCCTACAATCCCCCGAGCTAGGTGAATGAGGTATATACCCCTCAATATGGTAGCATGGGCCTACCAATCCCTGAGCTATGCGAATGAGGTATATACTCCTCAATGTGATAGTTCGGGCCTACTACCCCCCGAACTAGGCAATTGGTCGACTTTCATCACAATAGATACTTTCATGAAATCATCATATAAATACCTTCCTTTCATCTTCATAGAGTCATTCAAGTCATAGGCCATGCAATGGATCATCAATAGTTCAAGAATCCAAAATCAGACATTTTATCAAATACTTGGTGGGTATGTAAGGCTAGTGTAAGATCATGCAATTCAAGAGTAAAATCATGTAATAAAATCCAATGTAAAATCACCCACCAATGTTTGGTAATACCCTCATGCAATACAGATCAAAAGCCTTCATCGAATCAAACATTAGACATAGATTCATAGATCAAAATATTATCAAAACAGTCACAAGTTTATGAAACCCCAACAGATTTCATAGTCAAATTCATAATAAGTAAGACCTATAAGTAAATCAACTTATAATCATGCAATTTAGGTGAAAAGGAAGCTTGTGCACCATGGGTGAAAGAATCCAATGGTTGAAATCCACATACCTTGACTTTGGAGAATTTTTTATGAAGATTGAAAATGTAGACTTGAAGCTTGGATGAATTCCTTAAGATCTTCAGATATTTGGACACTTGAATTTTGGGAAAAATATTAGTCTAAGGGTTTGAGGGAGTATTGAGGAATGTCTTGGATGCTATGAAGGTGAAATATGGCTAAGTATAGGTATTTATACGTATGGGAAGACTTAGGCCCAAGACCCAAAAGCGTCGTGACGAGATAAAATCACTAGGAACAAAATACACAGGTCCACATCTGGTCCGTGATGTGGACCTATGGTGGAGACAATTTTACACTGGTCTGCGATGGAGGCGTGTCACGACACCATCGCAGATAAACACTGGATATAGGATTTTTGGAAATTAAAATTTTGATTCGTTTTCTCTAAAATCGGGGTTAGAACCATTTCTCACTGAATTTTGCCCCCAATCAAGAATATGAAGTTGGATTTTCGATATTATATACAGATTTTGAGATATATAGAAATTACGATTCTGGGCACTTTCAAGGCACATATTCGGACACTTTTTGGGGTCTTTTCAACCTACCTTAGAAAAAATATTTCAAATATAGTTCTGAGATGGTGATTCCATACTTAGGAGAATTTCACCCTGGAAGCCATATGGGAGGACATACGGGCCGTACCACCTTGTACGTTCTGTATACTTGGCTGTACCACCCTACTTGGTCCTAAATAGTGGGATTTCAAGACTAAGGCCACCACATGGCCCACCATAGGTCCATAATGTGTCACACGAACTGTGAGGGGTCTATGTGTGGTGTGCCTTAGTTTAAAACTCCACGTTTAACCCTAAATATTATTTTTCATGAGTTATTGTATAACCCTAAATATTATTTTTCTGAAAACATGCATGAATGAACTTAGGGATGGAGTCTAGAGCCTTGGCTTGAGTATGCTGATTGTAATCCTGATGTAAGTATGAGGTTGAGTTAATTGTGCTTGATAATCTGATGAGTATTCATAATTGAGTTATAGAATTCTATCTAAATGACTTCCTCTTAATGATTGATCTGAGTCCTTGAGCTATCCAATGA
Source organism: Solanum ossicruentum (assembly GCA_025774065.1). Lineage (NCBI taxonomy): Eukaryota > Viridiplantae > Streptophyta > Magnoliopsida > Solanales > Solanaceae > Solanum > Solanum ossicruentum. The sequence goes on along the minus strand of JAOTQR010004525.1, from coordinate 14,471 downwards.
GAACTTAGTTAATAAGTTGATTGATGTTAGGCCGAAAGGCCTCATTTGAGCTGAGTTGATGAGATGCTAAGAGTTTCTATGAGACTAATTGAGATGATGAGTGCCTCTATGAGGCTAATGGAGACAATCGATTGAGATAAGGAGTTTTCTGAGTATTGAGTCTTGGGAGGAGTATCGAGCACCGAAATGAGTAAGAGTAAATCCAACTCGCACTCATTAACCACGTTGCCAAGCGTAGGTGAGGATTAGAACCATTATATTGAGGTTCCCTCTTGATTTAAAGTCCCTGAAAGCAATAGAGGACTTGTTGAGGTCGGATCGCTAGTGGATTCAATTCTTTCCTTACCAAGCAAGTACAGAATAGCTGTGGTAACATCAACAGAATTGTTGTACATTCACTATCTCATAAGTGATTATTGTCGGGTCAGAGAAACTCCTAGATAGTCCCTAAACTGAGTACTCTGAGTTGTGTTGAGCTGAATTGAGTTCCATTGAGTTGAGTTGAGTTGAGTTGATTGATGAGGTTTGATTAGTTGATAGGTCATTTTGTCTACTATTTATTCTTGTTTTAGATAGACATTTGACATCCTGATTGAGTATGTTCTGAGTTGATGTATTTCTATATTATTCTACCTGTTTTTGGTTCATTCAGCCATTTTACATATTCGTACATTCCACTTACTGACGTCTCCTTAGAACTGTATCATTTTATGATGTAGAGGCAGGTACTAGAGATCATCAATAGGCGCATAATTAAGAATCTGAGCATTTCAGCTGAGTTGGTAAGCCTCCCTTACTTCGGAGGGTTATTATTTATTTTCATCTAGCATATTAGAGTTAGACTTGAGTTAGCTTTACTTTTGATTTGAGGTAGCCATGGGCCAGTTAATGGCACCATTTGATAGTGAAAGAGGCTTTATAGACTAGAGTTGAGTGTTGATATTGAGACTTGTTGAGATAGTTTCCTTTCTACTAGCCATTTTCTTTAATATGTTATTATGAGATTTAGATTATCCATTTATCTTCTTTAGTCTTCCACTGATTGATAGAGTTTATTAAATGAATGAATGTTATGAGGCCAAGTAGTTCACTTGGGAACTAGCAATAGTCTCTGAGTGTCGGCCACATCTAGGATACCCTCCCGGGGCATGACATCAGGCCTTCACACCACACTTTTTTTTTTGGGAGATAGGTTCTTTAAAATTGATTATATTAAGTCATTTTAATATGTTTTCCTTTAACATTATCGTGCTAGAATGTGGCACCCGATCAATTTATATCGTGTTAGAACGTGACACCCGATCCAAATATACTGAGTCAAAACGTGAGACCTGATCCAAATATATCATATCGGAACGTGAGACCCAATCTAAATATATTTAATTCATCATTCTTTATTATTACTTTTCGCTTCATTAACAATATTTCATTAAGTCTTCTTTATTCAAGGCATACTTTTGATAAAATAAGTTAAAGATTATGGATTTCGTGGTCTTAAAATTGCAAACCAATCACAACACATGTCAATAATTCAAACCACAATAATTAAATGCATAGAATAATTCCACAACATCACTCAATGAATATCAATTACTAGTAAGAGTCTCTCTAACACATAGAATAAACCATAGCCTACCTCAAACTGAAGAACTGAAATTAAGCAAGCTAATTCGCCAAAACTTTTTCCTTCTTCCATGCCTCATAACTTTTTCAACCTATCAAATATATAATCTTCATAAGAATACCAATCCAATGACACCCACATTATTATATTTATTTTTTGACTCAAAAATTGGATCAAAAAGTCACCCCGAGTCCTCAAATTCAAATTGAAATTTTACTTCAAATTATGTTTACCTGTAATAAAATAAACTTATATGTCAAATTTCAACTGAAACGGATCGTTATTTGACCTCCCAAATCATGATTTTATTCTAAGAACCCTAGGACTATATTTTCTCAATCTAACATAAATTGTATACATTTCTACCCTAAAAATCTATTCATAATCTCATAAAAATTTATTATAAAGGATGAAGATAATTACCTTGATATTTTGAGACGAAAACAACAATTTTTCTCTTCCTTTTTCCCTTTCCTTTTCTTTCCCCCGCATTTTGATCTTTTATGTGTGCGTCGTTGCCGTTATGTTCTTTTCTTTTGGGGCTTGTTCAACCACCCTTTTTTATGCATTTATTACTTTTTTCTTCATTTCTTTTATTTTGTTTTCTTTTTCTTTCTTATTTACCTATTTATTTATTTTTATGTACTAAAAGTGATAAATCCTATTAGCCTATTTTAATAAATATGGGATAAATAGTATAGGGTAATAACTAAATTATTACTTTACTCACAAACTAAATTAGTTAAGTTACCCCTTAACTAAATAATGAAAGTGATCGAATACTCAAAAATATCCATTAAAATTATACAGGATGAATCTTTAATGGTATAAGATGCTCTAATATTCAAAGCGATCTAATGGGTCATTACATCAGATACCAATTTACCCATCATTTGTCCTCGAATGATCCAAAGGAGGAGAAGGAAGAATAACAGACGTTACCAAAAGCCTGAGTTACGATCTTCTAAAGTTGATGTTCATCTCTCCATTTAAGCACCTTCGTAAAATCATCCATCAAGATCATCTACTAAGAACTGAACTTTTGAATGAAATTTTACCAGATTTACAACTAAAAATTATTTTGAAGTCAAAGACTAACTCATGAATCCAACCAGAACCATAACTCACTTGATCATAACACAACCATTTGAACAAATTGTTTTCACATAATCACAATAAAATTCTGAACCAATAATGTTGGCTACAATAAGAAATGAACCGGAACCAACTACCCCTCATCATAATGCAAAAACCATCACAAATCTTGTCAAGATTTCATTCTTACAATCAACTCTTCTCACGAGCTAAGTTATAAAATGTGATATTTAGACATTGGATACTCATCCTACAAAATTAAAATTTTTTTCTAACTCAACGAAGGAAATGATCAAGCAACCACTTAGCAAGCGATAAATTCAAATATATAGAACCTCTAATGACACTATCAAAAGTAATAGATCCATAGTAGTAACTGTAAGCAACCCTTAAAAGTGATAGAGCTAGACTCAATAGGCCCTACATTTAATCATATATAGCCAGAACATAACCCCAATAATGAGATAAATCTTAAGATTGCTGGACAACTACAAGAATTCATAGAAGCTCTTCGATATTTATTTAATTTTTGATCAAGATATACTTGTAAGATGATACTTGTAGAATTACTAAAAAACTTCAATTGCACTAAAGAAATATATATTCTATCATAACTATAATGATTGAGTTTCTAGAAATACCTTACTTTACCAAGAGATCATCACAATAGTATTTGTAGTCTCAGCAATAGAGTAGTTTCAGTTGCCTTAAAATCCTTTAATAAAACTTTAGATTTATACCATAGTTCCCCCGCAAGTCATCTACCATAATTTGTATAATCCAAATTAAAATAAATGCAACATCTTCCTCACATCACTATTCATCAGTTGAATTAAATTCACTCTTTCTAAAAATTATGGATAAACCCCTAATAAGTTTGTGCCACTTAGTCATCAGATTAGATGATCATGTCTGAACTCAAAGGTGAAAATTCATAACACCTTCAACTTTGAACGAAAGATCTATATGAGATATCGTATTCCTTCACCTTTCTTAGATTCCTTTACTAGTTAAAAGTAACTAACGTTACAAACCATATCATGCATAAGTCCTTTTAAATGTTCAACATCCAATACAGTTTGGTCACTTCGTACTTTATCAATTCATACCTTGACAAAACATACTACCATGAACATAGACACACTATGAAGAACTTGAATTCTAACTCCAATCATATAACCTAGTTCCCCTTATCTGTCAACATTAAGTTATACCATAAAGATCTTTATGAATTCATATATCTTAACTTATTATTGATCGCCTCTTTATCGACCTTACCATATCCCTTATAAAAAGTTCAATGTGCTAATTACCATAGTTAAAATAACAAAAGGACCTTATCACCATATTCAAGCAGCACATATATGGACTTTTTAAAATATATTCCGCAATAGTTTTCTACCAAGATCAATGATACATAACATTATCACTATAACCAAAGAAGAATAGTGTCATGATCTGGTCCAGGTCATGATGGCGCCTGCTAGATCTCACCTATAGGCAAGTCAATTACCTAACCCCAAGGTACTTGTCCTAACTTTCTAGTCCAAACCATAATCAATATGACAACATACATAACCAAAAACTACCTAGAAACCAATTATAAGAGCTACAATGGACACAAGGACATATCATATCCATATATCTATAATCATAATAATGTACGAAATTAGAGTGTCTCTACAAATACATAACACTACTATACAAGGACAATGTCTGGATACAAAATATGACCATTAATAGGAAGGAGACTACGAAGAAAACAGATCTGTTGGTGCTTATCAAAAGTCTCCTGAGTGCTCCCGAAGTTCCCCAACTTAGCTATCATAGCCCGTACCTAGACCTGCACCATGGGAAGATGCAGAAGTAGGGATAAGTACTAGAAAAGGCACCCAATAGGCATCATCAGCCGACCAAGTGAAATAGTAAACATATATAGAGCCCAAATATAAAGAGAACTGCAATAGTGAAGCAAAACGAACTCAGATCAAGGCATAGACATGTCTAAAAATCGTCAACCAACCACCACAGAGCCAACCAAGGAGATAAACAATGATAACTGAACTGACCCAAGTGATGACCATGATAACCTGAACTAACCTAAGTAATGAACATTGATACCATTAAGGAAAACTGTGTAGGCTCATACCACAACTACCCCATACCGAGGAATAGTACTATTTGAGGTGCAATGCTCTAGTATGTATGCCTATACACCAACTATGCCCCCATAAGCCCAGAAGGTACATCCGCACATAATATAGAATCATTAAGTCATCATAGAATCCCTCAAAAGCATCACAAAATCCTATAGAACCATCGCAGAGCCCAACTCTCCATATCATCAGAATAAGCGTCAGCTATATGTGGGTGTAAGGCCCTAGTACCTAAGATTGAACACCCCTTGATCCCCCATAAGCCCAGAAGGTACAACCACACATAATCAGGGTATGGAAATGTAAGTTGATCCACAAGTAATAGTCGACCCTCGACCCCCAGCATCACAACAATAACTGGGTCCTCAACCTATCTGGAAATGGTATCACATGAGGACTCGAGTCCCTAAGATCACCTAGGGACTCTAACCCTTAGGTCTTCCAACTTGGCCTCCGATTGGACAGTCACAAAGGCCAAGTAGTCTGACCATAAGCATAATGGTGGGGTGTATTCTCCATGGGAGAAAGAGCCCCCTAGCATAAATATTGTGTCTCAGCTCAATATATCTAGCACAGGGCTCCGCCCTAAAATAGAATCAACACGGTCCTGTACCCAAAACATCGAAAGGTGCTTATTCCCAGAAATTGACATCCGATGCCCGACACTCAAGAATAACTATGGAAACTCGAAACACGGGGCACGCAACCCGTGAACTCAGATACTGAGGCATGGCCGCCAGTGCTTGAACAACAACATAGAGCGTCATCTTAGGTCTCAAGGTATCAATCCATCACTCACTCAACTAGTATATCTAGATCCAAAATTCCAAAGTCATGTCGTGCCCAAAGTCAACATAGGCAACAATATTCTCAAACTAGGTATCCTACACAATCCCTACTAGTACCATCCCATGGTTAATGATAACTTACCCCCAATATCGTGCAACTAGAAACCAAACCTAGCCGCTAAAAACAACACACAAGAGCATAGACCTCAATAACAGGGATAGAATCAGGCCCAATAGGTAAACATGCTATACTATAGTAAACCACAAATAATGGAAGAAAACACGTGGTAGTAACAAGGATATCATGAGTGTCCACAACAGTAGACCCAATAAAAATATAATATGCCAGTAATCAAGTCACAATATGTCAAGAATCAACAAGTGGTCCCGCAGTCATCAGATCATATCTATACTAGAATCAGGACAAAATACAACATACAATCAATACACAATCCCCTGGTCATCATATCTCAGTGGCAACAGGCTATACACATTTATACAGGTCTAAGTCAAGTCAGAACACATGTCTGTCTCAGGGCACTAGCCCATATTTGGCCCTACCCAGGCCCCTTTTCTATGTAAAGGAACTCATAGGGCAGTGTCAGGATAACCTAAACTAAGTCCCAAAAGGCTAGATAAATGGAAGGATGTCAATTACAAAAAATTATCAAAGCCTAGCTGCTATAAAGGATTTCGCCGAAGGAAACCATGTGCCTACCCACTGATAATGTGCCCTTCCTTAAACATGATGCTAGTTCCTGGGATTAATCCACATAGCTAGTGTTTTGTCATAGATAACCCCGGGAAGCACATAGGATATAGCCTGCACCTAGCTACCAGAGTCACACTCCTGTCTCTAACCCACCAGTAGCTCAGTAGCCACACCTCTCGTATCTTATAATGCAAGGCTCCTTTAGGGGTGCACTATACCCATCCCTAGAACATGGTGTATCTCTCCAATCACTAACCAATGGCACAAGTATATAACAGATAGCAATAGTAAGCAGGATTATATAAACCATAAGTCAACACAAAATCATGTTTAATTAGGACATTCTACCAAAAGTACTTAGAAAAGATATAGATAACTGCAGCTACTTAATGCATATACATACCAACCAGATATAGATACTAGATTTAGCATACTAGGTAGCATATAATCATATGTCAACCTCAATAGCTAGTATATTCTGGTAGCCTCTGACCACACACATACAAGCAAGAGTCAAGCTCAGTGTACATACCTATCACATGTTCACATCTCCAGTTAACCCCTTTCAGGTCCTTTCATAGTCATATATGGAAGAATTTAGATAATATAACAACTACAACCAACATAACCCTCAATACAACAACTACTGTCCCATAAAATTATATATATGTTCAACATACAGATTACATCCAGTCATATATAACATATAGTCCACAACTCAATCCATAAATAGTATATTTCTACACATTCTAACTCAAATATGCAAACATTTAGCTTAGTCTAGGATTTAGAGAAAGCTTAGCCTACCTGACATTTGACATCTCTTGCCCTAAGTCAATCTAGCCAAGTTTTTCCCCTCTAAATTGCTTCTCGATGCTACTTAACTATCCATATATAACTTATAAGATCATTATGGTTGATTTGGATGTAAAATCTCAAAAAACTGGTGAAATTACATCAATTATGACTAAAATGGGGAAAATCAGGGCCCACACCAAAAATGCCAAACCAACCCATGTGAAATGATCTCTACATCACCCCGAGTCTAAAAATTAAGCCCATGACAGATCTTATAAGACAGAGAAATGGCTGAAAACAAAGTTACATTTCTTATCGAAAATATTACTTACATAACACTCGGTCAAATTCCACAAACATATAACCAAATTAATATGATCCAAGCAAAGCACAACATTCTTCTTACAAAATAGAACAACTTAGATACAAATTTCACTTAATTCCATCGCAAAATGATCGAGATATCACAATGTAAAATTTTCACTAATTTTGATATAGGATCAACAAAAGAAATAGGGATTTTACCTAAAGGTACGTGCCGAAATCAAATTCTAACCCCACCACAGAATTCATCATAAAATTTTTTGTCATGTAGCATTTTGAATCACTCAAATAGGACAAAAAATGAGCTCAAAATCGCAGTGCAAAGTTGATTGGAGATATTTATGTATATATGTATGCTAACCACTTGGAAACCATTTATATATACACACACACCCCATATTATGCTGCTACCACCTCTCTTCCATGTGGCAGCACCAGGTCAAGCCATGTGGCTATAAAAGAATATGCCACATCACCCTCTCTCTCCCTATTAATCTGTCAATCCTTTTTTCATCATTCCGGGTTCTTCCGAACTTCTATTTTTGTAAACAAACTACATAAGCCTATGGATTTCGATGTTTTGGATCCAACAGTGTGGTCAAATTTTCTAATAGATCTTTCTATGATAAAGTGATAGTCTCACTTTTTTATACGCAATTTTTAATAGAAAGGCCTTGAAATGACTCCAAAAAGTACTTGAAAATGTGCCTCGGAAGCGCCCGACATTGTAATTTTCATATATCTTAAAATCCATGCAGGATATCAAAAATTCGAATTCATATTATTATTCAGTGGGAAAAATTGAATGGGAAAGGGGTATAACCCAAATTTTAGAGGACCCATAGCAAAAAATAAATTTCACCAATTTTGTAATTCCAATTGCAGTCCGCGACCGCTCCGCAACATGGACATGTCGCAAAGCAGTGTATTTTGTTGCCAGTTTTCTAATCTCAGTCCAAGGCTTTGGGGTCTTGGGCCTAAGACTTCTCATGCATGAAAATGCCTATGCTTAGCCATATTTCAACATCATATCTTACAAGACATTCCCCAATGCTCTCTCAAACACCTAGACAAATATTTCATTTAAAATTCATGTGCGAAAAAGTCATTCGGATCTTAAGGATTTTACTCAAGATTCAAGTCTCCATTATAATTTTCATTAAGAAATCCTCTAAAGCTAAGGTATTGAGTTTCAAATATTGAGTACTTTCACCCATGGTGTCCAAGCTTCCTTTTAACATAAATTCCATGTCTCTACGTTGGTATACTTATGGTTTTATTTACTATGAAATTTGACTATGAACTATGTTGGGATCTCATAAAAGTGTGACTGTTTGAGTATATTTTGAGCTATGAATCATGGATCTATCTTGCGATTTGATGAAGGTTTTTTATTTATATTACATGATGGTATTACCTAGTACTAGTGGGTTAATTTACTTCATGTTTACTTGGATGATTTCACTCTTGAATTGCATTATTTTACACTAGCATTACACACCCACCAAGTGTTTGATAAAATGTCCGGGTAATGTATCTTGAGTTTTTGAAGGCCTAATGCTTAGTGTATGAGTTAAATGACTTTTGATGATGAAAGAATGCTACATATATGTTGATTTCATGATATGTATCTATAATGTTGTGAGTTGACATAACCAGTTGAGAGGTTTATACCTCAATCGGCTCGGATGGGGGTGGTAAGCCATCAACCAATTAAGGGGTTGATACCTCAATCACTTCTAGCGGAGGGTGGTCATGTCCGTCAACTAATTGAGGGGTTGATACCACAATTGCCTCAGATGAGGGAGGTAAGCCATCAACCAATTGATGGGTTGATACCTCATTCACTTTTAATGAAGGGTTGTTATGTCCATCAACTAAGGGGTTAATTCCTCAATCACTTCTAAGGGGTGGTCTAACTTGGATGCCAAGTACTAAGTTTCTTGGTCTATGATAATGGTCTCTTCCTTACATGTAATATATTCTATATAAGCATGTTTTACTTCAAGCATCATTCATATATGTCATATTGTTATTATGCTATGCATTGCTTTAGATATTGTATTTTGCCTATGATGCTAATCTCTTGTTGCATTACATCCTACGTACTTAGTACATTCAAATGTACTAACGCATACTTTATGCCTACACTATGTTACTATGTAGGAACCAGAGCTCCTCACGATCATCCTCATGCTCATCTTCCCTGTGGCTAGCATTATCTCTATAAAGCAACTTGGTGAGTCCTCAATTTCGGGGATAATTTCTTTGATCTTATGCTATGTATAAAGACTCTCTTTCTTTTATTTTATATTTTGACTATGAGGGTGATCTTGGTTTCTTGTCTTGGTCCCCGCTAAATCCTATGTTTAGAGGTGTTGTTAGACAAGTTATGTATTGATGCTATGAACTTTGACTCTTTTGATGGTTTATGTTATGAAAGATTTCCCTTAGTCTCTTATTCTTTTTTTATGCTCTTCATTGCTGTTCAAATGCTTTTGCGTCGAATGATATGTTAAGAGGTTTGTTTGGGGTCCCTTTGGGTTCTCCATTCTCCGTGTCACGTCTAGGCCCTACGCTTGGGTTGTGACAAACTTGGTATCAGAGCACTAGGTTGTTAATGGTCCTCGGCGTCCAACACACCGCGTTGATTAGAGTCTTATTCATGATTATGTTGTGCACGACAACTATGAGTAAAAGGCTATTAGACGTTTTTGGAAATGTTTCCCTCTCTCTGTGATCTATGTTGTGCTATAGGAGTTAGGTAAGGTTTCCTCTCTAACAAATGTTCTTTGCTATGCTAGATCTTGTCTAACACAAGAGGAAGAAGAACCCGCACACTCGAGGAACAACTGGCTCATGGAGAGCTAATGCGATTCCTTTGGGGAGAGGAGTCCAACAAGGTGGTGCCTCAAAGAACAATTGGTTCTATGCACTCCAAGGGAGGCAAGGGGTTAATGAGGTGCCCGATGTCGTCACTGGTATGTTAAAAGTCTTTGATTTTGATGTGTATGCATTGATAGACCCTGTGTCACTCTTTCTTTTATTACTCCTTTTGTTGTCAAAATATTTCATGTTGAACCCGAATCGTTGTGTGAGTCTTATAAGGTGCCTACTTCTATTGGTGTATCTATTGTTGCTAGAAAGGTCTATAGAAATTGTCCCATTTTCATCTTGCATAAAATAGTGTCTTGTGATCTTGTTGAGTTGGATATTGTGGATTTTGATGTCATTCTTGGGATTGATTAGTTTCCTGCATATTATGCCTCTATTGATTGTAGAACCCATAGGTCAAATTTCAATTCCCAAATGAAGTCGTCCTTGAGTGGGAGAGTCATGATGTAGTGGTCAAGGGTAGGCTTGTCTCTTGCATTAAAGCGCAAAAGTTGATATCTAAATGGTATCTCTATCATCTTGTGAGGGTTAGGGATATTGAGTCCAAAGTCCTTCCTATTGAGTCAGTTCCAATGGTAAATGAGTTCCTTGATGTTTTTCCTAGTGAACGTCCCGGTGATCCTCTCAAAAGGGAAATAGATTTTGGTATAGACCTTCTCCCTGATGCTCAACCTATTTCTATTCCTCTTTACCGAGTGGCCCCGACAGAGTTGAAGGAGTTGAAAGAGCAATTAAAGGATTTGTTGGAGAAGGATTTTATTAGGCCTAGCCAATCACCTTGGAAAGCACCAGTGTTGTAGGTGAAGAAGAGGAATGGTTCTCTGAGAATGTGCATTGACTACCGACAACTTAATAGAGTCACCATAAAGAATAAGCATCCTCTCCCAAGGATTGATGATTTGTTTGACACACTTCAAGGGGCTAGTCACTTTGTAAGATTGATCTTCAGTCCGGGTATCATCAAGTAAAGGTGAGGGAGCGGGACATTCTCAAGATCACCTTTTGAACTAGGTATGGGCATTATGAGTTTGTGATTATGTCTTTTGGGTTGACCAATGCACCAGCGATCTTCATGGACCTTATGAATAGGGTCTTTAAACCCTACTTTGATTTGTTTGTAGTGATTTTCATTGAAAATATCTTGATCTACTCTCATAGTGAGGAGGAGCATGTAAGCCATTTGAGGATAGTGTTGCAATAATTGAGGGAAGAGAAATTGTATGCCAAGTATGAAAAGTGTGAATTTTAGTTGAAAGAGGTTGCTTTCTTAGGTCATGTGGTGTCGGGAGATGGTATTAAGGTGGACCCTAAGAAAATGGAAATGATTAGAAATTAGCCTAAACCTTTGACTCCATTGGACATTAGAAGTTTCTTGGGCCTAGCGGGTTACTACCGAAGGTTTATGAATGGGTTCTCTTCTATTGCTTCTCCCTTGACTAAGTTGACCCAAAAAAGGCTAAGTTTGTATGGATCGATGAGTGTGAAAGGAGTTTCCTTACCTTGAAGGATAAGCTTATCTCTGCTTCTACCTTATCTCTACCAGAAGGGTTGAAAGGGTTTGTTGTGTGTTGTGATGCCTCCCGGATTGGTTTGGGTTGTGTCTTGATGCAAAATGGTAAGGTGATAGCCTATGCTTCTAGACAACTCAAGGTTCATGAAAAGAATTATCCTATCCACGATCTTGAATTGGCCGCTGTGGTTTTTACTTTGAAAATTTGGCATCATTATTTGTAGGGGCTGCATGTTGATGTGTTTATGGATCATAAGAGCCTCCAATATGTGTTTACTCAAAAGGATCCCAACTTGAGACAATGAAGGTGGTTAGAACTTCTTAAGGGTTATGATATGAGTGTGAATTATCATCCCGATTAGGCTAATATTGTTGCAGATGCTTTGAATAGAGTGTCTATGGGTAGCCTAGCTCATGTTGATGATGGTGGCAAAGAGGTGGCTAGGGAGGTTCATCAGTTGGCTAGACTTGGGGTTAGGTTGGAAGAGGTTGATAATGGTGCTATTATTGTTGTTGATGGTTCAAAATCTTCCTTGGCTGATGAGGTAAAGCAAAGCAAGATCTTGATCCCTTCTTCTTGGATTTGAAGGCTTTGGCAAGTATGGCAAGGTGGAGGTTTTCTCCCTAGGGGAAGATGGTGCCTTTAGGTACCAAGTTAGGTTGTGTGTGCCTAGTGTTGATGGCTTGAATGGGAAGATTCTTGATAAGGCTCATAATTCTTCCTATGCAATTCATCCCGATTCTACCAAGACGTATAGAGATTTGAGGGATGTGTTTTGGTGGGGAGGTATGAAGAAGGACATCGCCAAATTTGTATCCGATTTTCATAGTTGCCAACAACTGAAAGCTGAGCACCAAAGGCCGGGTGGCCTAAAACAAGATATAGAGATTCCTACTTGGAAGTGGGAGAATATTAACATGGATTTTTTGGTTGGGTTGCCTAAGACTAGAAAGGATTTTGATTCATTTTGGGTTGTAGATCATAGAATTACAAAGTCAGCTCATTTTCTACAAGTTAAGACTACCTATGGGTTCGAAGCCAATGCTAAATTGTACATTCATGAGTTGGTTATATTGCATGGGGTTCCCTTGTCTATTATATCAGATCGTGGTGCTCAATTCACTTCACACTTTTGGAGGTCCTTCCAATGAGGTCTTGGTACCAAGGTAAATCTTAGCACGACCTTTCAGCCCCAAACGGATGGCCAAGCCGAAAGAACTATCCAAACTCTTGAGGATATGCTTAGAGCTTGTATTTTGGAGTTTAAGGGTAGTTGGGATGTTCATATTCCATTGATTGAGTTTACTTATAATAATAGCTATCATTCTAACATTGGTATGGCTCCTTTTGAGGCTCTTTATGGTAGACGTTGTAGGTCCCTGGTTGGATGGTTTAAAGTAAGGGAAATGACATTGTTAGGTCTGAATCTGGTCATGGATGCTATGGAGAAGGTAATTTTATTAGGGAGAGGTTTAAAATGGCCCAAAGTCCTCAAAATTTCTATGCCGATGTGAGGAGAAGGGAGCTTGAATTTAAAGTTGAAGATTGGGTTTATTTGAAGGACTCACCCATGAAGGGTGTGGTTCATTTTGGTAAGAAGGGTAAATTGAGTCAAAGATATGTGGGTCCTTATAGGATGTTGAGGATGTCATGACCTAAGCCTAGGGCTTAGATATGACCGACGAATGGGGAACCCGAAGGGACCCTCAAACAAGCCTCATAACATATCATTACACATCCTTGGTCGCGGAAGCAATTAAAATGACAATAAGAGCTAAGCATAAGCAAGGGAATTAGGGCTAAGGATGAACTTCCATATCATATCATCAAGAAACAAGAGAGCTAAGCCTCATAACATAGATACATAAAATGTCCAATAACACCTCTATTACTAGATAAGTGGGGGGGCCACGTCAAACAACTAAGCTCACCCTCATAGTCAAGACATGAATATAGGTAAGATAGTCTTAGTATATAGCAAGAGATCTTAAGAAACGTCACCAAAATGAAGGACTCGCCAATAAGCTTGATAGACAATCATACTAACCATGTGGAGGAAGGACGATCAAGCGATGCATCGGTTCCTACATGGTGACATCATGTAAGCATATAGTATGTGTTAGTACATTTGAATGTACTAAATATATAGGATGCAATGCAACAAGTTATGGTAACATAATCGAAATGCATAAGTATAGGCAATGAGTACATATAACAATATGGCATACATGGAAGATGCTTGTAGTAAATCATGCTTATATGGATAATAATGTAAGTGTAAGGAGTGATCATTCTTACTACAATCCAAGGCCTACTATCCCCTTGGATAGGCGTATGAGGTACAAACCCCTTCATGAGGTTGATGGGGTACAAACCCCCCAACAAGGTTGATGGAGTACAAAACCCCCAACAAGGTTGATGGGTACAAACCTCCAACAAGGTTACCCAGGCCTACCACCCCCTGAGCTAGGCGATCGAGGTACAACCCCTCAACAAGATTACTCGGGCCTACAACCTCCCGAGCTAGGGTTGGTCATCCCCAACACTATAGAGATAGTGTGTATATTC
>JAOTQR010004506.1:0-18786 GCA_025774065.1 Solanum ossicruentum | reverse complement strand
TATATACAAAGTTAATATATGCATTATTTTGTCTAATATACTTTACAAAACAACCCCTAAGTAGCTAGGAATCCAAGAAATGCATACATCTCATCCAATACACACAACATTCTCTGACTACATCAGTATCTTACGTAAACTTGATATATGATCAAAGTTCATAATATTACATTTTCCCAAGTTCATAAAAAGAGAATGAAGAGAAGGCTTACTTATACAACTGAACTAAAAAGAAAATAAAAGTAAAAAGAACTAATAAGCTAACAACATATAATATTTTTCATTTAAAATCTGTGATTGACCCGCCATGGCGGCCACTTATCCTACCATGGTGGCACCGTTACATTGAGAAGAATTTTCCAGTGGCAAGTTGCACGGATATAGAAACTTTGTAAGTCACGTTCCAGGCCTTCTTTTTATAACACACTCCCAAACCATGACATTCAATAATTTATCCTTTGTACTAAGATCAATTTTTGGTGTTCTACTCGCTTGAGTTCAGTTCTGTAAAGACGTACAGGCTCCTTATTGCTTTGACTATCAACTCAAATGATCAAACTTATTACCAACTTTGGACCCATTACAAGATTTCCCCAAACTTCATATGACTTAGATTTTGAATGAAACTAGCCTAAGACTAAAATTTTCAACTTACTACTCAAAAATTTTCTGGACCAATTTTCTTTCCCATTGACCTTCACATAACAATGGGATCAGGTTACGATCGTGATCACTAATATGGAATAGAATATTTAAAGATGTGAAAAATAGATTTAAATTCAAGCAAAAATGGAGTTCCCATAAATTCAAATGACATTATCTAAATGGTATGAAAATCAACCTCCCTTAGAACTTGAAAGTCATTATATCTAAACCCTAATAATAGTGTCGAACAAGGGGATGGAACCCCAAAAATATAAATATAAAAATACTGTCTAAAATATTCAAGTTTGAACAATGGACTGAGATCATGGATGAATCCATGACAGCCTGAAAGAGTCGATTCAGCAATGAATGCAATGTGTGAATAATCTCCTAACTGAGATTTGTTAGTAGCCATCTAAAGATGTCCTATTATCAACAAAAAAAAAAAGTGTAGTATCAGTATACACAACAATAGTGTACTAGTACAATCATGCTATTATTTCAATAAGTGAAATATATGCATGCAAACATAACATAGTAAAACCACACATATATAAAAAAGCACCACAAGTTTTCTAATCATATTTGACATACAATTCACAATATCAATCCTAAATGCAACGAATAATGATGATCCTCTCACAGAACCTATACCCAAACTGTTAACGTGGCAAAATGTGATACTCGATCTAGTATGTATCGAAACGTGACATTTGATCCAAATATGTGTCAGCACGTGACATCCAATCCAATATATGCCGAAACATGAGACCTAAACCAACAATTACATGGTCATCGCAATCATAAAAATAATGAAAGATACGCACTTATACAGTCAAGTAACATATTATTGTATGCAATTTATCATATATAACCATTGTTAGGTTCATTCCATTCATGTGCATATAGGCAGTTACTAATAATGCAATTAACAAGTACATATAGCTAAGACAAAAATTAAAAACTCACTTACATCGAAAGAAGCCTTGAGAATCTCCAAAGAAGTGGAGCTTCCCTTTTTCCAAAGCCTTGGCTCGTTTTTGGTCTTGACAAAAAAATAAGAATTATAAAAATCAATGAAAAATGACTTACAATATCCAAATTATGTTAAAATCCAAATCTTTGGCAACTTTCATGATCATCCCTCGTCAACTAGAGCTTTTTTGACCATTAATTTAGTGCTAATATCTTTCTCTAAGAGAAATTCTTTTTTATAGATTCTAGAATCTAGGAATCAATTTATAAGTTAGAGGAATGATTAACTTATGTTTATCGAAGAACGAGTGAAAAATTGAAGGATAATAGCTCTAGGTCACTTGTGGTTTCTCAAAAACGAAGTGGGAAAAATAAAAAGAGTTTTAAGACTTTTCTAATTTAAATCCCGACCATCACCCCCATAGTGGAAATAATCTCATCACGGTGGATTCCACAAACAGAAACTCAAAATTTGTGTCTCAAACCTCTATTTCGCAACACACCCTCTAACCTTGACATTTCAAAATCAACCCTTCACGCCAAGAACAATTCTAGGAGTTCTACTCACCCGAATTTGATTATGTAAAGTCGTGGAGGCTCCTTATCATCTGCTATCCACTAAAAAGATCAAACTTATGATTTAAATTTCATCCATTATCGGATTATTCGAAACCTCATTGACTCAGATTTCATTCAAGTCTAGCCTCTAAATTTTCAAATTACTATCCAGGAATTTTCTTGCTGAAATTCCTTTCCTGTTAGGCTGTCCATAGCAACAAGAACATGTCGTTTACATTTATTTAACAACCTTCTAACCACTGTTCAATGGTGTAACACCAAGAGCAAAGAAAATGATTCTTACTTCCTCCTTTCAATAATTTAAGAGAAATTCCATTTTCTTGTCCTCAAAAAAATAAGAAAATAAAAACATACCTACTTTAACCCAAGAAAAATACTAATGGGGGAAACAGATTTTTTTTTTCGCACAACTTATTAATAAACAAATAAAAATCTTTATTTATTCTATAGATCAAAACTTTCAAATAACATATGCATCTGAAAAAATTAAACATAAGTTAATCGATCTAGAGAGAGGAGGAGAGTAAGAATATATGACTGAAAAAAAATTCAACAACCAATCAATCTTACATATATAATAACGTTAACTTAAAAGTAGTAAGATATATTTGTTTAGTAAAATTGAATAACTTCAACATATCATAAATCAAATAACATGGTAATATGGATAGACAAATGACACGAAATAAAAAATATTAAAAATTAAAATATCATTTAAATAACATTGGCTGAAAAATAAAGTACTAATGCTTAAACTTGATATTTTTTTGTGCTATCCATCTTTCTTCTATTCAGCATTGTTGTTACCTTCTGGTGGTTGATTTTGTTCACGAAGTTTTTTCTTTCTTTCATCCACTTTAGCCGTTTTAATAGATAAGCTTTATCAGACCTTTTAAGTTCCTCAACATCAAGTTCATAGATGCTCTTCCCTTCAAAATTTCGTTAAACAACAACTCCATTTTTTTCTCCTTGTTCTTTTGTTTTATTATCATAATCTTTTCTTCTCGAGACATCACAATTTGCTCAAGACAAGTTTCAAGTTTAACTAGATTATTCATCTTCACGATTTCAAATATCCTAAATTTCTTTGAGCTTTTTATTTTTTTATAAAGTCATTTTCACCATCCATATATATATATATATATATATATATATATATATATCAAAGTATATAAATATTACTATATTAGTTAGTTTTTATGTATTTTCTTAAAATGTTATAAGTCCAACTATGATTCTGAAAATTTAGTCCATGGACTAGATTTGGTTTCAAATAAAATTTTTACATATTTTCCTAGAATGATAAAAGTTCAACTATTACTTTTGAGAGATCAACCAAAGAAGCTGATTTGGCTCCAAGAAAATTCTTCATATATTTTCTTAAAAAGCTAAAAGTTCAGCTGTGATCTTGAAAAGCATAGTCCATGAAGCAGATTCAGCTCCATATAAATTCTTTATGTGCTTTCTTAAAATGCTAAATGTCAAATTGTGATATTGGGAAAACTTATCCAATGAAGCTCATCTTGTTTCAAATTAATTCTTGATATATTTCCAAAAATGCTAAATGTCATGACTCAAAATTGGTTCATGACAAGCGAATGGACAAGCCAAAAACCAAAGAGTAAGCATTAAATAATAACTAAAAATAATGAGTGGGGGAGCAATAATAAGATAAGAACAGGTTGTAAAATAGATATGTAACTAATAATACATAATATTCAATAATTGCCCAAAAGTGACAAGAACAAAATTACAGATCTTGTGTCATCAGTATAAGAGCATCTGAAGTATTTTATTGTTTTTCAAGTCAGTCCATAAAGAATGCTACTGCATAAAGTCTTTAAATTAAATATTTGATACAAGCATTTGTTGCCGATAAGTTTTACTTGATATTTTTCTATCTATATACATTTGATTTTATAGAATACAACATAAATGATGATCAACTTTTATTTTATTATACCAAAGACGACTACTCGATAACACATGCCTTTATCTGTCTAGTTCCAAAATTTTGTTAATTCAAAATACAACAAAATGAATTGCAGAACTCTTTAATTTGTGTTATATATTATTTTTCTAAGCACCCTATAAGCTATGAATGGAAACACAGCTTGTAAGGTGCTTAGAAATTATTGCATCCAATTATCTTCTTCTTTTTTTTTACATCCAAAATTCTAGATGCATTTCTTTAAATTTAACGAGTCTTGCCGTTGAACTTTCAAAGAGAAATTAGGTAGGGAAAAGAATTATTCTCCATGTGCAATGTGCTTTTTCAATTTGAGGGACACAAATTCAAACTTTCTTCTGTGAAATAAATTACTGATCGTACAAGTTGTTATTTTATCAAAAGAAAGGAGGAAAGGGAAACATAGAGGTAAAGATCAAAAAAATAATCAAATTTGGAAAATGTTGTCATCCTCAAGTCAATGCCCAAGTCTTATAGGAAATGTCAAGTTTGGTTCTATTTTTCTAACAACTTAATTGTTTTTCTTGTCCAAAAAATGACATATTTTAAAAATAAAAGAAAATAAGCTGAACACAAAATCTCCTTATAAAAATAGTTTGGTGGAGTGTACTAAAAAAATAAAATATATATTAACTTTGTGTACTATTAATTAGTATCTGGTTTTTTAGGTTTTTTTAGCTGTACTGAAATCTTGCTAATACAAGATTCTAAAGATTTTTTAAAAGTTGTTAATTAAAAGGCCATTAGATACACTACCAAGTGGTAGTATCTCTTTGTAGTTTTGCTAACGTTATTTCGTCTTGCAAGTTTTGCTAGATTCTTTAAAGTTAGTATTGCTCAATTTTATCTTCTCCTTATCAAACAAATATGATGTGAAATGTTGAAATAAATAGGTTGAGCTATTGTTTTCATTTTGGAATCATGTAATTAGACATTCAAAGTTGAGAATATGAACTTGAAAAATATATCAAGCTAATAAACCTTAGGTAGATCAATACAAACTTTGTCAAGTGACAAAAAGAAGAAAAACAAATGTAAATGGAGATAAGAAACATCTCAAAATAGAGTGTATTGGTTATACATACCTTTAATCTCAAATAGAGTAAATACATTAGTTATACAAAGATTGAAAAAAATATACCAAACATGACTCTAGTAATATATATACAAAGTTAATGTATGTATTTTGTCTAATATACTTTACAGAACAACCCCAAAGTATCTAAATGATAACAATAACAACATACCCAGTAAAATTTCACAAGTGGGGTCTGGGGAGGGTAGAATGTACACAGGTCTTACCACTACCATAGAAGTACAGAGATTGTTTCCTGGGAACCCTCATTTCAAAACCCGTAAGAAGAAAGAACTAGATATGACAGAAAGGAAAGGAATGGAGCAGAAAGAACGACTAATAATGAATAGCACATCGCAGTATGTAAATAAGATAAAACTATCACATAATACAAAAAATAACGCGAACACATGATAAAAAATACCTAAACCTACCATCAGCCTGCTACTCTAATTCGCGACCTCCACTTCTTTCTATCTAAGGTCATGTTCTCAGTGAGATCAAGTTCCATCATATATTGTCTAATCACCTCCTCCCAGTACTTCTTCGTTCTACTTCTACCCCTCCGAGTATCTCCCAAAACCAACCTCTCGCACCTCTGAACAGGAGCATCGGTACTCCTTTTCCGCACATGTCCAAACCATCGCAATCTCTCTTCCCTCATCTTTTCGGCTACCGGGTCCACCTCTAGCTTCTCCCGAATGGTCTCATTCCTAACCTTATCACTCTTGGTGTGACCACACATCCATCTCAGCATCCTCATCTCTGCGACATGCATCTTTTGAACATGTGCCTTTTTAATTGGCCAACACTCCACTCCATATAGCAATGATGGTCTAACCATCACTCTGTAAAACTTACCTTTGAGTTTATGTGGTATCTTCTTGTTACACAATACTCCAGAGGCAAGCCTCCATTTAGTCCATGCTGCCCCAATACAATGTGTGACATCATCATCGATATCGCTACTACTCTGGATAATGGACCCCAGATACTTAAAGTTTTCCCCCTTGGGGATAGGTTGAGTGGCAAGCCTCACATCAAAGTTTGCTTCATCCTTGTCAGCACTGAATTTGCACTCCAAGTATTCAGTTTTGGTCCTGCTCAACTTGAATCCTTTGGACTCCAAGGCGTGTCTCCAGCCCTTCAACCTATCATTAACTTTAGTCTGAGTCTTATCAATCAGTACTATGTCATCTGCAAATAGCATACACCATGGTATCTCCTCCTGGATAGATCGCGTCAGCTCATCCATCACCAAGGCAAACAAAAAAGGGCTCAACACAGATCCTTGGTGGAGTCCCATGTCAATAGGAAAATACTTTGAATCTCCTCCCACCGTTCTTACCCGAGTTTTGGCTCCATCACACATATCCTTAATCGCCCCGATATATGCCACTGGCACACCTTTCACCTCTAGACACCTCCATAAAACACCCCTTGGGACTTGGTTATATGCCTTCTCGAGATCAATAAACACCATATGAAGGTCCTTCTTTCTTTCCCTATATTTCTCCACTAACCTCCGAACAAGATGAATAGCTTCAGTAGTCGACCTCCCCGGCATGAATCCAAACTGATTCTCTAAGATAGATACTATGCTTCGTACCCTCATCTCTACTACTCTCTCCCAGACCTTCATAGTGTGGCTTAACAACTTGATATCCCTATAATTGTTACAGTTTTCAATATCTCGCTGATTCTTATACAATGGAACCATTGTACTCCTCCTCCATTCATCAGGCATCTTGGTAGTCTTCATAATCGCATTGAACAGTCTAGTCAACCACTCAATGCCATCCTTGACCATGTTCTTCCAGAAGTCTACCAGAATCTTATCGGGCCCAATCGCCCTCCCCCTCTTCATCCTACTAATAGCTCGTCTTACCTCCTCAACTCTGAACTGCCTGCAATACCCAAAATCACGATAGTTTTCGAAGTGTGCTAACTCACCCATCTCAATATCTCTATCTTTTTTTACATTTAAGAGTTTATGAAAGTAAGCTTGTCACCTTAATTTAATGGAAGTGTCATCCACCAACACCTCGCCCTTCTCATCCTTGATGCACTTCATTGGTCTAAGTCGCGAGCTTTCCTTTCTCTTACTTTAGCGAGCCTATACAATCTCTTGTCCCCTCCTTTATCATTTAACTCATCATAAAGGCGCTCAAATGATGTTGACTTAGCATTTCTCACCGCCATCTTTGCTTCTGACTTGGCCGTCTTATAGATTACCTTTGTTTTTCCTCTTCATCCCTACTTTACCCTGCCATGACGTCCACCAAAGATCCCTCTCGAAACCCCTAGTACCTCAGTAGCTACCTTTCTTATATAACCAGCAGTCGTGTCCCACATACTTTTCACATTACCTTCACTACTCCACGCCTCTAAGTTTCTCAACTTTTCTTCCATCTCGCGAGAAAGGGCAGGAGTAAGGCCTCCCCATCTAATCCTAGGTTGGGCATACATAACCTTCTTCTTCTTTTCTCTCTTGATCTCCACATCTATCCAAATGCTCCTCCAAGAAATGCATACATCTCATCCAAATGCTCCTCCAAGCACCTGCATGTTTCAATTTGCTTATTTGCAAATTAACCCTTACTTTATTTTGAAAAACTTAATCCCTTTTTATTGCTTCTACTAATTGATTTTATGCTTTGGTAGGGCCTTCAATTATTTCAGATACAACTAACATGAAAATTTGGATACAGATAGTTGTGATGAACTAAAGATCAAACTAGAACTTACCTGTATACCTGAATTTTTTGCGCATTTCACTTTGCTGCTTGTTTTTCTGCTGCATAATAATTTTGTTTTCCAACACTTCAATGATTCTTGCAAGCAATTCCAAATTTCCAGCGGAGATCATGAAATATATTATGGATAATCCAATGCATAGCCCAGTTCCATATTTTATAAGAGCGGCTTTCCAAAAATCATTCAAAAATTCAGAATTACTTTCTTCAACATCTAACGCGTAATCAGTATTATTTGTCTCTGGAGTCTGAATGCTTCCACAACCTTTCGAAACAGGGAATCCAATCTATCATTACCTTCATATGAATTATTTTGAAATGTAGAAGATTGATTTCCTTGAGGAATGCATCCTTAGACATGATTGTGAGAGAGATTTAAGAACGAAAGAGATGTAAGAGCAACAAGTTGTTGAGGTATCTCTCCTGAAAGTTGGTTAAATGAAAGATCCAATGATTCGACTAAAGATAAATTTCCAAGTGATGCTGGTATATTTCCTTGCAATCTATTATGGGACAAATTTAGCAAATGCAGCGCAATAAGATCTCCCAGATTACTTGGAATATGTCCTTCAAATTTGTTACTTGAAAGATCAATAGTGACGTAACTTGTCAAAATTCTATCCAGTTCACGTTCCAATCCCTTGGTTGAAATTGTTATAGAATCGTTGTAATCTCTCTCTCAAAATTTACCAAGATAGGTCGGTGCCTTTCCTGTTTGATTAATTTTCCTCATGGCTGTAAATTTATGAAACAGACTAATCGATAAGTTTCCTGTGAAGGCATTGTAAGAGAGATCTATGATACGAAGCTCAGGAAACATGTTTTCATCACTTAAAGTTCTAATTGGCCCATGCAATTTATTCGAACTCAAGCTTAAAACTTTTAACTTTGGCAAAGTTTCAGGCCATGTAGGGAATGTGTCGTTAAGGCAATTGTCTCCCAAATCAAGAAGTTCCAACTCTTTGCAATTAGCCAAAGATCGGGGAATTTTCCCTTCTAGTACATGTCGTGCAAGTCAATGTTTTTGAGTACCCTTCCAATGCTAAAAGTTATCGTAAGAGTCCCATAAAGACTGTTTTGGTGGATATCCAAAACCTCAAGATGACCACCCATGTTGCCAAAACATTGCGGAATTGATACCCTTAGATTGTTTCCGCCCAAATCTAAAATCCTTAGCAATGTCAGATTGAAAATAGATGAAGGGATCTCTTCACTGAGATTGTCACATGCTATTTTCAATACCTGGAGTCCACTAATATTAACTAGACATTGTAGAATTTCTCCCCTCAAGTGGTTTCTCCCCAAATACAAACTTTCAATGATATAAATTACATATAGATGAAGGAATTTTCTCAGTGAGATTATTATTTTGGAGATACACATATTCCAAGTTTCTCAAGTTGCCAAAGGAAGTCGGAATTGAACCAATGAGTTGACTAACAATAAAAACATAGTAACAACTCTGCTTAGATTCCCCAACTCACTTGGAATGGAACCAGAAAGGTTGCTACCATAAAGTGACAAAAGACATAAGCTGTTCAAATTCCCCAATGAAGCTAGAATAGAATCATTAAGAAAATTAGTAGACAAATCTAAAAAATTAAGATTCCTTAGGCAACCTATTTCTTTTAGAATGGAGTTAGAAAAGTGATTCTCACGAAGATACAAAGAGGTCAAGTTGGTCAAATTTCCCAATGAAGAAGGAATAGGACCACTAAGGGAGTTTTTAGCCAAATCTAGCTCACTAAGAGATTTTAAGTAACCGATTTCTTCAGGAATGGAGCCAGAAAAGTTATTTTCATGAAGATACAAAATAGATAAGCTGGTCAAATTTTCCAATGAAACAGGAATAGAGCCAGAAAGATAATTCTCATGAAGATACAAACTAGACAAGCTGGTCAAATTTCCCAATGAAGCAGGAATTGAACCATTAAGAGAATTACTACAAAAAAGCTAAATAAGCAAGGGATCTTAGGTAAACTATTTCTGTAGGAATAGATCAATGGGAGTATACATCCTTGGAATTCATTGTGAGATAAATTCAATATGTGAATTGCAATGAGATCCCCCATGATATTTGGAATTTTGCCCTGCAAATTTATTAGTTGAAAGATTGATAATGGTGTACAAATATAATATTCTCACAATTTCACGCTCAAATCCCTTGATTGAAACTGTAATAGAATCTTGGTAATATGGATCTCCAGCATCTCTTGGTGCATCCATATATGGATCAATTGTCCTCATGGCTTTCAGATGTTGAAATAGACTCGAAGGCAAGTTTCCCGAGAAGGCATTGTAGGATAGATCTATGATTCGGAGCCTAGGGAACATGCTCTCAATCCTTAATGTTGTGATGGGTCCATGCAATTTGTTTGATCTCAAGCTTAAAACTTGCAGATCTGGAAGAGCTCCCTGCCAATCATGGAATGTGCCGTTGAGGTCATTACTGCCTAAATCAAGAAGCTGCAAGTATTTGCAATTGGCCAAAGATCGGGGAATTTTTCCCTCTAGTTTATTGCCATGCAAGTTGAGGCTGATTAATTAACTTCCATTGCTGAAAGTTGTTGGAATATTCCCAGAAAGATTGTTGTGCATATCCAAAACCTGGAGGGCAGTGATATTTCCCAAACATTGAGGAATTTCTCCATGCAAATTGTTTCTGGAAAAATCTAGCATTACCAGTGATGTCAAAATGCAAATAGATGAAGGGATCTACCCACTGAGATTATTATGGGATATGGAGAAGTATTTTGTGGAAATTGGTGGAATAGGTAGTGAACCTTGAAGCAAATTAGACCGTAAATCAATATTAGTTATAGCCTGAAGAGGAATTGAGTCCACACTTGTCAGCATGTTGTAGGATATATCATGAGATCTCAATGAAAACATCCAGTTGGACCATGCCCAATCTGGAATTCTTCCTTGAATCTTATATCCAAAACCGAAAGATTCATTGCAGATCTTAGAAACTCCAATTCTTTCACATCACACGCAGCCAATTTTAACGAACGAAGAGATTCGGGCCAAGTAACCTTAACTTTGTTCTCATTGGTTAATGATAACTTATATATACAAGACTAAGATACAAAAGCTGTTTGAGGCCTGAAAAGTGGCTGACATCCACATTATCACTAAAAATTATTGTTTGAAAGATCAAGCCATTTTAGGTTCACAAGGTCTTGAATTGAGTTGGGAAGATGGCCTTGCAGCTGATTACTGCCTAAATCAATCTCGACTAATGAATTAGACAAATCCTCAATCTGTCCAGAAAAGTGGTCAGAATGCAACAATAAAGATCTTAATGATGGAAGGGAGAATATGCCTGATGGTATTGTTCCATTCTGGGAGTTAAATGGAAGGAACAACAGCTCTATGTCTGTGAGATTCGAAAGAGATTCAGGAATAGACCCTCCAAGGTTGCAATTTCTAAGAATCAAATCCTGTAGTGAAGTTAGATAACCAACAAAAGAATATAAGTGTTGGTCCGCGTTCCAGGCGCATCGCGCCTTGAGCGCACCAACACTATTTTTTGTCTCGGATCGAAAAATTATTTTATCGATCCGATGACTCTAAAATTCGAACGAAACCACTTTCCCATTCAATTTTCCATGCTGATTACATAGCCGGTCTCGAATTCACAAATGGAGATTGGGAAGACGTGTTACGCGCACATCTCTATTCTAAGGGTATTTACCGGTTGTAAAAATTATATAAGTTTCAGATATCTCATATTCAAATATTATGATAAACTTTAAAGTTGTTAAATGATAGAGTTGGAATAGGCTGCTATTGGAATCAAAGACTGCTGTAGCTGAGGTCAAGCTCAATGACATAGCCAGTTGATCCCATGAGCAACAATCTATGCCCGTGTTCCATGAACTCATTTTTGGATAAGACTCCCGACCTATGTAGTACTGACAATTATAAGAAGGTGAGGAATCTATAGTAAAGGACTGCTTGATTTTAGAAGGGAGATGGTTTGATGTTTGTGAGGTAATATGGATGAAGAAACTTCATAACAGAGAAAGCCAAGTAAGACCACAACTGCATAACCCATCTTCACCTTAAAACAGTTGATAAGTATTTACAAATATATATATATATGTACAATTTTCTTTTGACCAAGTCCAAGTTGGATTGAACTAGTATTAATTAATTTAGATTATGATGTATTGTTGTTTCTCTTTCTAATTTTTGTTATTTAAATTCATTTGATATTTTTATTTTTAATTCACTATATTTCATCTTGTTTTTGAATCTTTAAAGGATGAATGTACATGTGAAGTTGTATAATTTACTAGTTTTTGGGAACAGTTTGTTCCTTACTATTTTATAAAATTTGTATATGATTGACTTTATGTTAGTTATAGCTATTTATCGCATACTACAATTTGTATGTTTTAAGACTTCTCTTGAGTCTTGACTTTGAGATCTTGCTCACTGCCAAAGCCACATATAGTCATATAGCACTTCTCCAACAAATCTGTTCTTGAATTTCTTTTATGACTTTATATTTATTTTTTCATGCACAATTAGATATATGATATCATGTCTCTCATGTAAATTTCAAATGGTATCTTGCAAAAACGAAAAAAGATGTTGGCAAAGAAAGGAAAACAAGAAAACAAAAATAGGAAAAAAGAAACTGCGAATATCAAAAATTAAAGAAATTGTTGTTGTACTAAAGCTTTGTTGGGAAATGAAAATCGTTTTCAACCATTATATAGTTTTTTCTCTGTGATTTTTGGGTTAATAATTAAAAGTCAACATTTTATTATTTAATACAATTCTTTAGCATCTACAAATTGTATTGTATTAATGAATATAAGTTGGCTAAACTAATGATTAATGGACAAATAAATTTCAGTTATATGGAAGATGAAAATTTTATATTATAAATAATAGTTATATATCTTTAGCTTGCAATAGAATTAGAGGGTGAGAAGATTGTTTTAAAATTTAATCACATTTGAATCTACTGCAGAAGCAAAATCATAATCTAAATTTAAAATTAGAAACTTTTGTTTACTTTTATTGCATTGAACGTTTATTTCTAGTTTTTATCATAAACAAGTAAAATTATCAACCATACAAAGGCTCAAATTATAGAATGTGAAAGTAGTATTGTGTATAATTATTTTCTTTATTTGTAGTCATTTATTTGTCAAAAATATAAATTAACTTGAAAAAGCAAATAGTATTTTTCTATGCCAAAATGAAAGAACACCTCTAAAGAAATAAGCAAAAATATTACGAATGAAGGTAATAATAATAACGTGAAAGAAGAAAGGAGACAAGAAATGTAAAAAGGCAAGAGTTTCAAGTATCTAAAATCTCTTCAAGTGTATACAATTTTGTGTTCAGAGTCACTATTTATAGAATACAAATATTGATGAACAAAAAGAATTGTCATGAATATGTAATGAACATTAACAAATGCAGTAGACATCTTCATTACTAAAATAAATTTTTACAACACACATAAAAGAAAAACTCCCACTTGAATAAATAAAAAAGAAATCAAAGCAAAATTTAGTTAAATGAAACTATCTAGGAATGTCAATGGGGTGGGTGCGGGGCGGGTGAAGCTCAACCCGCAAATTTTTTAAACCGCCCTCCCCACCCCGCATGATGACTTTTTTCATTTTCAACCCGTCCCGCATAGATCTACCCCGCCACGCCACGCCACGCTTAAATTTTA
Organism: Solanum ossicruentum; assembly: GCA_025774065.1. NCBI lineage: Eukaryota > Viridiplantae > Streptophyta > Magnoliopsida > Solanales > Solanaceae > Solanum > Solanum ossicruentum. The sequence continues at coordinate 5,083 of JAOTQR010004506.1, read as the reverse complement.
AATTTCTTTCATTTTTTAATTGAATTTAATTTTTTTCCACTAATTAATGTCTCAACAACTAATTAACTATTTTTAGTTGATATTTTAACAATTGTTTCTTAATCGTTAATTGAAAGTTTCTAATTAACATTTTAACAACTAATAATTTATGGAACATATCTAGTTTAAATTTTAGAAAAAATAAAATTAAAGTCAATGTTTAATATAAAAAGTTTATATCTTTGATTTTTTACTAATTAAAAATTTTATATTTCTTCAAATTTTAATTTGATTTTTTAAACCCGCAACCCGCCCCGTGCCCCATTAATTTAAAAACATCTACTTCAACCCGCTTCGCATCCACCCCGCCCCGTATAACTTTAAACCTGTCCCGCCCCATTGCCAACCCTAACACTATCACATAATATGAATGGAGTGAAAAGAAGTAATTATCATCAAAACAAAGGAAATATATATCGTGTAAGCAAGGAAAGCACACAATGATATTTATAAGCGAGGAACTATGTCTAAATATTAACTATGAACTCAAAATTAAAGTAACGTTAGAAAAGGATTATTAAAATAACACTAAATTTCTTTATAACTGTTACAAAGAAGTAAGAGGACACATATATTTTATTTTTTTTAGAAACAGTTAAAATTTTTAATCTATTAAATCGAAATTAAATTAGCAGTTATGGCATACCCATTAAAAGTTAACATACTGATACACATATGAGAATATGAAGAATCAATTCTGAAAGTATAATGGCACTACATAAATGACTTGTAATAACTTTCTAAAATCACTAATTGATATGTGGGGAGGCACATAATTATGGTTGATTAAATGTCTGTACACATTTCTTAAACATAACGGTTGTGCACATTTCTTTATCAAGTTAAAGAAGTAGTTTTCATTGAGGGATAAAAATATTTAATTAATTAGATTAGATAAATTATCTTAAATATTTTATATTCTTTTGATTTAGTGTAGCGATAAAATGGTAATCCAACTTTACACTTTGAATCTTCCCATTTTTAATAATCTATGATTATCTTTGTTTTCCATGTGTGTTAGTCCACAGATTTTTTTGGTAATATGACTTTTGGTCAATTTTTTTATAAAATCTTTACAGAATCGTTTGTAATAATCTGATAAAAAAATCCTATTGTCTCTTCAGTGTTCCACGTGGCTTTTCAATCATTTAGGGGGTCAAGAATTTGGTGATTATCCATATTTTATGTGTCTTAGCCCAGGAATTTTTGGGTGTGTGGCTTGAAATTAATTTTCTTACAAATCTTACAGAACCTTCTATAATGACATTGATTAGAATTTCTATTGTCTCAAACTTCAACATAAATTAGGTGATCTTTTCTATTTTTGTGTGTGTTACCGATCAATTTTTTTTTGCAAAATTTTTACAGAATCGTCCATAGTAACCTGAGGAAGAATTCCTATAGCATCGCCTGATTCATGCGGCTTTTTCAAGCATTTAGGGGTCACTAAACAAACATTACGTGTTTTTTCGTTTTTCAAATGTGTTAACCATGAAGTTTTTTGGTGATATAGTTTTTAGTCAATTTTCTTGCAAAATCTTTACAGAATTGTCTGCAATGACCTGAAAAAAAAATCATTCTTGCCTCATTCACACGAATTTTCTAAGCATTTAGAGGTTAGTCAACAAAAATCATACGATTTTCTCTCTTTTAATAGTAAATTTAATAGCAATTGAAAAGAAATTGAGAAATCAATTTTTGTTATTATTCTCAAATCTATGCACAAATCTTACTATAGAAATTTCAAAGAAAGCTATACGATATGATTATTTTATTTTAATTTGATGAAAAATTTCAAAGCTTGCAAACGAACAAATAGGCAAAACAAAATAAAGTAGATCCTTACACTTGATTTATGTGGATCTAATTCTTATTCCAGAGAGGAAATTATTTTATCTATATAAAAAGGTAATGTTATTGGATTGCTAAATGATTTAGTCAAGCAAATTTGAGTAGATACTGTCATTTTAAAAAAGTAGACGTGACTAAGTCACATAACAATGGTTATTTATTTCTTTTTTCTGTTTTCTTTTTACATTTTTTATTCGATTTAAGTATTCATATTTAGGCAATTTGATCATTAATGTGAACAAAGATGTGATATATATTACTTTATATTTATTGTCCATTTTAAAATAAGTGATATTTTTATTTTAATAGAAATGAGCGAAAAGTATTGTTGAACCATTCGAAGTAGAGCAAAAATACCCCTCCGTTAAGTTTTGACTAAAAAATACCCCTTACTCTTTCTGTTTCATTTTATGTGGCACCCTTTACTTTTTAGTCCGTAAAAGAATGTCACCTTACTCTTATTGGAAACAATTTACCTTTAATGAAATGATTCTTAGCCAAACAAATATCTAAGAATGATTTTAGACCATAAGTTTTAAAAGTCTTCCTTCTTTTCTTAAACATCATGTCAAATCAAGAGATGTAATATAAAATGGGACGGAGGGAGTATTATTTTTTTGCCCAAAAATACTCCTATCTAACGAATATGAAAAAGGGACAAAAGTACACCTGAACTATTAGAAATAGAGCGAAAATACCCTTGATTAGATTATCATTAAAAAAATACTCTTTCTTTAAGATTTTGCAAAAAAGTACCCATCTCTCTGACAGAAATAACATCATGCATACTATGTGGACAAAAAGCGCCGCGTGATCAATCGACATGGAACCCCATTTAGGGACCCAAGAAGTTTTCTCCTCGGATGTTAGGTCCGAGACTAGCCTTTTCATGTCGAAAGGGACTATCATTTCACTGGCAAGTATCTCAAAAAGTCAATCTCTGAATAAGAATACTGATTCATTCTCATTATAATCGTTTCCTCCTCCTCGAATCAGTTTCTTGAGTTTAATAGGATCCAACTTTACAAATTTCTCTAACGTACAAAGTTTATACAAAAGTTGTTGTGCTCATGTTAGTAAAGTAACACAATCAACATAAGTTATCATTTTCAAGGGAAAAATGAATTGCAACTCTAAACAAAAGCTATTATTTTAATATAGTAAGAATTTGGACTAGTCAGAGTTTGACAAAATTTTGATTTGAAGATGAGTTAAGGTTGAATGTTTAATGAAAGAAGGATATTTTATATAATAATCTTAAAATTTTAATGAAATAGTATTTTTTAGAGATACTTGTCGAAGCCACAACTGAACTGTTCTCTTTTTTTAAGTTTCATATCTAAACTATTGGAAATGTGAATTTCATACCTAAATTATTACTTATTAGTATAGAAACACATCTCTATCTTTTATTTCACTCTCACCATGGTGTGTGTACTATACTCTCTCTTTTATTTTTTAAAAATTATCACATCACACTCTTCATGGACTTAAACATTCCACGTTGGCAAAAAATAAATAAATTCTAGTGTTAGTTAAAATTAAATATTAAAATATTATTATATTAAAAAATATTACAAAATAAAATATAAAATATTTTTCTTACCTCACCAAACCACTTTCTCACATTGTACCACCACTTACTTCATCTCTATCTTAAAATAATAATCTAGATATTATTTTAATTTTCTTAGAAAAATAATTCTATGCTACCCACTTAATCCTCCGCTTTTGTTTTTTAATTATTTTTAGAAAATTATTCTTCTTTTTTCGCAAGATTTTTTTCAAAATAAATTTGTTATTTCTGTTATATACGATAAACAAGTATAAAAAAATATTTTTCTAAAAATATGTGTACATATCTATACAAAAAATTTAAAAAAAGATAAAAATAAATTAGGAGCGGAGGATTAGATGCAGGTAGGATTGAATTTTATTTATTTAAAAAAATATTAATTTTTTAGGTAGAAGTGGAGTAGGGGCTGAAGTTTGAACTTTTTTAAAAATATTTTATAAAAGATATTAAAAAAATAAAAGGGTGGGGATTGTTGGGGGTGGGTGGGGGGTATGCAGGGGTATGACCAGTGGAGTAGGTGAGAAAATATTCTTAATTTTATTTTTAAAAAAATAATATTTTTTGTGGTAGAATATTTAAACTTTAATCTTTTACTTTTAACTAATATTAATATTTTCTTTTTGGGAAAAAGGTTAAAAATACCCCTGAAGTATTTGAAGTAGAGCAGATATATCCCTCCGTTACGTTTTGGCTCAACAATACCCCTCAATAAAATTTTTGGTTCAAAAATACCCCTAAACTAATTTTTTGGCTCAAAAATACTTGGCCCCCTCGCTAACGGAAATGAAAAAAGGTTAAAAATACCCCCGAACTATCAGAAATGGAACAAAAGTACCCTTTGGTTCAAAAATACTCCTCTCTTAAAATTTTGCAAAAAAAAGTACTCCTCTTTCTAATAGAAATAATACCATGCATATTATGTGGGCATAAAACGACACATGATCAGTCTACGTGAAACCCCATTTCGGGACCCACGAGATTTTCTTCTATGATATTAGGTTTGAGACTAGTCTTTTCATGTCAAAAGAGATTATTATTTCACATGCAAACATTTCAAAAAGTTTATCTCTGAATGATAACATTGATTCATCCTCGTTATAATCTTTGCCTCCTCCTTCTACCAGTATCTTGAGTTCAATAGGACCAAATTCTTCAAATTTTTCAAGCCTACAACTCTTGTATAGAAATTGCCGTGCTCATGTTAGCAACGTAACATAATTAATATAAGTTATCATTTTCAAGAGGTAATTCAACTGCAATTATAAATAATTTTTTAATATAGTAAGAATCTGGACTACTCAAAGTCGGATAATGTTAGACCCCGTAAATATTTTAATTGAGGTAAATTGTCGCATTAAAAATTTTGCAAATATTGTGTAATTGAACTTAAGTTAACTGTGGTACATAAGTATAGGTGTTGAGTGTTTTGGGAGGTGTAATTTAAAAATTGATTTCGGAAGTCCTTAATTGGATTAAATTATAAAAGTTTGGGACTTAAGTAAGGGCTTAGCCAACTTGAAGCCCTTATGGGCAATTTTTCTAAAAGGGGAGATCTATAAATACCCCCTTCAAGTCAAATTGCAAGACCATTCTCTTGGTCTTGCATACTTAGAACAA
>JAOTQR010004456.1:1822-12680 GCA_025774065.1 Solanum ossicruentum | reverse complement strand
TCTAAAGTCCTCTATTGCTTTTGGGGACTTTAACTCAAAAGGGGACTATCTGAAGTAATGGTTCAATCCTTAGCTACGCTTGGCGACATAGTTAATAAGTGCGAATGGGACTCACTCATAACCATTTCGGTGTTCCATACTCCTCCCAAGACTCAATGCTCATAAGAATTCTCCTCATCTCAATCGATTATCTCGATTAGCCTCGTAGAGGCACTCATCATCTCATTAACTTAAACTCTAAAGTCCTCTATTACTTTCAAGGACTTTAACTCATCTCAAATAACTCAATTCTCATTTAAGAACTCAAGAACTCAGATCACCATTTAGAAGAAGTCATTTAGACAGAACTTAAGAACTCAATTAAGAAGACTCATAGGATCATCAAGCTCAATTAACTCAACCACATACTCACATCAAGATTTCAATCAACATACTCAAGTCAAGGCTTTAGACTCCATCCTAGTTTTATTCATGCATGCTTTCACAAATATTATATAAGGTTTATACAATGTCTCATGAAAAATATTCAATTCAAGAAAATAAGTTTATGATAATCATCAACATATGAAAATACATATAATAGATATGATTTTCAAGAAAATAATCAAGAACCATGTATGTAGACTCCTTAGACTCTAGACTCTTCTATTACCATCTATAGGACACATGGGAGAACAATTTCATGCTTTAGTGTAGCCTTACTTATCTGGGATGAAAGTAGAAAATTGAATTGGCATGAATTCAACTTGAATTCCTGGACTCCTCGCTCTTCTCTCTTCTCTTTTAGCCCTAGGTATTTTGTTAGAAGTTTTGAAAGGCTTAAAATGGGTTAAAAACTCTTTTATACACAAAATGGCCTATTTTGATCGTATTTTAGGTTTAGGATGGGTTGGGAAAGGTCTGGAATGCCCTTCACGAAAACTTAAAAAAGAGTTTAACTGGCATAGGGGTCCGCGACGTGGACATAGCACATTTTCAGTATTTTTCTCCAAAAATTCTCCGAACGAGCTTTCTAATCCCATAGAAAATTTTTGAACAAAATTTAAGTGTTGGTCTACAGCAGGTGCGCAACACACACCCGTCGCGCACTTATTCTGGAATTTATTTTCACATTAAAAAATTATCTTTTGATCCGGTTGCTCTAAAAATCAACCGAGACCACTCTCCTATTCAATTTTTCATGTTGATAGCATCTCCGACCTCAGATTTTCCATTGGAGCATGGGAAGACACGTTATGGGCACATCTCTCTTCTAGGGGAATTTTGATAATTGTTACACTAAAAATGCTTGTATATAGTTCTATTGGAGGACTCCTTGTATAATCTTGTTTTTTTCCATATTTTTGTCTATACATGTTGATTTGTCACTACAAAAAAAGACTAGATTTGTGGAGATTTAATAGTAGGGGTTATAATAACCTCCATAAAATTATATCAACTGGTGGGAGCGGGGGGGCTATTTTAGCCTCCACTAATTTTCATTAAACTTGTGGAGCTCTAGAACTCTATATGTCTTAATAAAAAGAATTAGTGGCAGAAAAAATTATTTTCATTAAAAAGTTATTGGAAATAAATTTTTAATTCCTTTTTGGTTTTAATACCATAGTTAAATTTATTCTCCGGCTCACTCTTTCCTTTGTATTTTAATTCATTAACAAAATACTATCTGTACAAAGGGTATCAAAACAAATTAAATTTACTTTTAAATTTAAATTTAATTCCTTTTTAAAAATTAGTAGAATTAATTAAATATTTAATATCTTTTATATTCAAAAGAAAGAGATTTATTCCGATTTATTCCTTCATTTTATTTCTTTCAAAGGAAAGAGAATATTTAATATCACATTCGTGTGTTGGATGGTTTTCTTTTGTATTAAAGGAATGTCTAGATATTAAAGGAATGTCTAGATAATTAAGGTGTGAAATTAGATAATATTTAATTAATTCTTTTTGTATTCAATGGTCTCTCTCTATAGACCTTTCCTCTTTCTTTCAAAAGCTCCATTTCACTCGTTCCTCTCTCTCATTTTCTTCTCTCTATAGACCTTTCTCCTCTCTCTACGATAAAGCTTTTGGATTTCTCTCTACAAGATGACAACAAATGCTCTGAATTATATGGTAAAGCTTAATATTGCGTTTAGTTAGCTACATAAATTGATTAACCATAGAAATTTGATTCGGGTATTGCTTTTTCCTTTTATCTCTCTTCAGAGAATTGGCTAGCGTTGAGTTTTTCAAGTTTTGGCATATAGATCTACTGATCTAAGGTGTTATTCTTTCCTATTCTTTGATTTTGAATTTCAAATTTTAATTTACATTTTTTCATCTTGCATTTTTTCACTTATTCTAGGGATATTGATTTCTTCTAAATATATTTAGCTGAAGTTTTTTTTTTGTTTTTGGTGTATTGATGAATTTTGAGAGTAGCTTTGAAGTGAGGTTCTATAATCCTAATTTTCTCAATGATTTGGTGTAATTTTAAACCTAGTTAATAATTGAAATCTAGTGATCTTCACTAAAAACTCTCTGTGAAGTTGTTTTTAAATTCTACCCTATTAGTATCTTGTTGGTTCGTAAACAAGATACTGTAAGATGATGAGATTATGACTTATGTGACAGAGACTTCAGATTTCTTTTTTGGAGCCAAATTTTGCTTTTAGCATATGAATAAAGGTGATTAAAGTTATAACATGTGATATTAGATAATTAAGACTATACATATTTTTTTTGTCGAAAATCAATTTTTGAGACACTCCTATGCATAATTACTTTTAATATTGTATTTTGTATGGACAATGGGGTTTACAAATCCAATTAAATTTGGGATCCATTTGATTGCTAATATTATTAATTGCATGTTTTCCTCATATTTTATTAAAGATTCAATAATGTATGTCTCTAAGATCATTGATATCTAAATGGTCCCATACTGATTTAGCATATATGCAAATCGATAATCGATAAGCCGAATAATATGAACTAACTTGTATTGATAAACAGATAGTGAATACAAGCTTTTTAGGACTCAAAACTTACTAAGAAAAATAAAACTACAGCCATTAAACTAAAAGAAAAACAACATAAAGGAAAACTAAGAAAAGAAGATTATAAGTCTTCTTTAAATAACTATCTTTCTGTCTTAATTTGTATCTACTGTCTTTGTTTTAGATATGCTTATTGTCTTTCTGTCTGTTTTAATCCATACTTATTGTCTTTATTTCCACTGTGTTGTATGTTGGTCTTATATTTGCAAAAATTTCTCTTTCCAGGACATTGTATATAACTACTGTCTTTCTTACTTCTTACATTTGCAATAACACTTCTATTTTTATCAGGGATCTATATTCAATTCAGAGTTTTACTTTAAAATGGATAAATCTTGATTGGAATGCCTAGAACTACAACTAAATATTTGATTGGGTTGCAACAGTTTCTAGATTTTGCATTTATGAATGGAGCTATAGAAGATAGAATAAACTGTCCTTGTCCTAAATACAGTTTCCCTAATAAGAAGAACTGTATAACATCAATTATATTCTCCTCTACAATTTCCCTAAATACACTATCTGTTGCCAACTCCACTATCTTTTGAATTTAAGTGTGGTACAAGAATTATGTTTAACAAATATGTGCTCAAATATCTTACTTTTGATGTTTGTTGTAATAGGAAAAAATTGAGCTATTCATGACTCAAAGCATCACAGATAAGTCTGAAATATCACCAAATGATGTCGTTGGTGAGGTGCTAGGTAAATAACATTCTGGATGAGTAAGATACTTAGGATTAAGAGTTGTCCCAAGTAGAACTTTTAAACAAACAAGACCTCGTTATAGTGATTTAAATATTGCAAGTTGAAATAATGTGATACATATGTACCTATGTTTCAAGCCTCATCCCTATATGTTGGGAGTGTATTAGAGTCATAAGAGACCTCTGGTACTTAGACGAGTTCAAGACTTTCCTATAAATTGAATTTTGAGTATTGGATTATGTAAAGGTCAACTTTAAATGACCATAACTCTTAGAACATGAAGAATTGGAGGTCCCTATAATATACCAAATGAAATCCCATTAAGTTAGCTTTCTAATTCACCTAGTTTCACCTCATTTAGAATTCGGAGTCAAAAGTTATGGCTATTTTACTGGAGACTACTAGTGTACAGTTTCACTACGAGACCTCCCTTACGGGTCGTAAGTCGGGGTATAGGTCATAGTTCAAGCTCGTAGTAATTTCCATAAGCTCTGAAATTGAGCCAAAAGGTTATGAGAGGGGTCCTACGGGTTGTAGCATTGTGTACGGGTTATAACGGGGCCCGTAACGGGCTTTTGACAACTTATATGAAGGGTTATTTTGATCCTTTCTCCATCCTTTGTAAGCCTAAGGATGCCATTTTTACACTTGAATCAGCCATAAAAAAATCTTAGATAGCCTCTTTTATGTGAAAATATTCTCTTTAAGGCATACAAGCAAAAATTCAAAAGAAGAGGGGTAAGGGTTTGAAAGAGAACTTGAGAAATCTTCCAATTTCTTCCAAGATACTTCAAGATTCTACACTGCCATGTATATAAGGCTTACCAAAGTGTGGATTCCTTTCTTCACACGCCCTTTTTCCATTATCTTGAGTCAAGATTTGAGTGGGTTGATGTATATTGAGTTGAGTAATTTGAGTATACATGAGAATGAGGAGTGTGTTGCATTGAGTCACATACATTATGATATATGATATCTTTATTGTATTGCATGATGAGTTGATTGAATAAGTCTAAATGAGCGTTTGAGTCTAACCCGAGTTAATCATTTGTGTTGATTGATTGAATTATTGAGTTGAGTTATGAGTTGATCATGAGATAATGATGAGATGATGATGAGTTGAGTTATAATGATGATGAGTTAATTAATGAGTTGAGCATGTTTTAATCTTGGGAGAAGTATCGAGCACCGCGTGGGGAGTAAGTATACTTCTATTTTAACTTGTAGAATTATGTTGCTAGCATAGGATAGTCATTATAGCTAGTTTGACGGCTTTTTCCTCGCAAGTGGACACTTATTATGGATCCAAGAGAGAGCTGATCGCCCTTCTCTGTGGCAAGCTAAGGGCGGGAGTGGCAGCGATGCTGATTCGTTGTGTATCACCTGACTTTAGGTAGTGGGATGAGGATGTCCATTAAGAGAAACTCCTAAGCAACATTGATTGAGCATGAAATTTCAAAATGAGCATAGTATACTAAGATTACTTTAAAAGCACAATTTACTATAAACTTGCATAAAATGATTTGAGAATGAACATTGAGTCGAGATGACTGACTCGAGCTTTATTTCTCTTTGAGTTATTTTACATACTAGTATATTCCATCTATTGACATCCATTTTGGGCTTGCATCTTTTTATGATGCAGATATAACAGATAGAGGGCTTCTGCACGTGCATCGTTGAGGTTTGGATCAGTACATTCCTAAGCTTGGTGAGCCCTCCTAGTATCTTGGAGGAGCCATTTTATCTTTCATTATTTTTAAGTACTTTTCTTTCTTTGATTGAGGTGCCCATGGCCTATCATGATACATTTCTAGACTGATAAATAGAGGCTTCATAGACATTCGAGTAGAGGTTTTAGATGAGTCTCTGTATATAAACTATTTTCATTAATACTATGATACAGTAGAGTTATTTCTAGATGTATATATATGCTCATATTTGAGTCTTATTCGTTGAGTTATTCTTCTGCTGTTGAGTTTGATATGACGATGAGGCCAAGTGGTTCTCTCGGGGGCTAGCGATAGTCTCTGGGTGTCGGCCACGCCAAGGGTACAGGGCGTGACAAACTTGGTATCAAAGCACAGAGTTCAAGAGTCCTAGGGAGTTTATGAAGTCATGTCTAGTAGAGTCTTTTTTATGTGTGTGTTGTGCACCACACTTCATAAACAAGAAGCTACAGGTCATTAGGAATTGTTACCTTTTCTTGTGATCTGAGTTCGTGTGATAGAGTTGAAAACTCTACAAACTTCTTTTCTGACTCATGCGATACGTGATTGCAGATCATGCCTCCAAGACGTGCAGTAACCCAAAGGAATGGCTCAACTAGCACTGTCGAGAACCCTACTTCAGAGATGCCTCCTCAAATGGAAACGAGTGGCTGAGGCCGATCGCCCAGGACCACTAGTGTTCCTGTGACACTTATTGCTCCACTTGCTCCTACTTCAGAGGCTGAATTTTAAGGAGCCATAGCTATGCTTACCTAGTTAGTAGTTGCTCAAAGTGGGAATCAGGGTTCACTAGCCCCTAGCTCTAGTTCTTATGAGCCCACAGTTGCTTCTAAATTGAGGGATTTTCTGAGGATGAACCCACCTGTCTATATTGGGTCTAAGGTTGATGAGGATCCACAGAATTTCATTGATGAGATGTGGAAGGTGCTGAAACTATGCATGCCACTAAGACTGAATGAGTAAAGCTTGCTGCTTATCAACTCAAGTAGCCAATGTTTGGTACAATTAGTGGGAAGAGAGTCGAGCTGATGATGTTGAGCCTACTGTTTGGGATAAGTTCGAAGTGCCTTTCTTGATCACTCCTTTCCTGGGGAGTTAAGAGAGGCATAGGTTGAAGAGTTTGTAAATCTGAAGCAAGAAGGGATGACTATCAAAGAGTATAGCCTAAAGTTTATCCAACTATCCAGGTATGCACCGAAGATAGTTCCAGATATGAGGGAGAAGATGCGGAAATTTATAGATGGATTGGGTAAACATGTGAAGAGGGAGTGTAAGGCGGCATTGTTGATCCCGGGTATGGACATTTCCAGGATAATGGTTTATGCCCAACAGACTGAGGAGGATAAGAAGAAAGACAGAGAGGAGCATCTGAGTAAGAAGGCCAGATCAGCAGGGCCTGGGTTCTATTAGAGTAAGTAGAATAAGGGAGATAAGTCCTATTTCCAGAAGAGGTCTTTTATCTATGCACCATCTTCAGCTAGTGCACTAACTCCTAGCCGTTAGAGGTCACAAGGTCAACCAAACTTTAGGGCACAGGGTGCACAGTCTCAAGCAAGTGTAACTCTTGGCTCTAAAGGGAAGCCAACTTGTGGGAAATGTGGCAGGATGTATTTGGGAGAGTGAAGAGATGGAGGAAATGCTTGCTACAAGTGTGGCCACCCAGGTCACTTTTAGAAGGATTGTTCGATATGGGGTAATAAGTCCCAAACTTCTACCACAGCACCACCAGTGAGAGGTAATTAGAGAGGCGTTGCACCAGGGGCAGGCGGTGGACAAATTATTTGTATGCAATAGGGAATCGACTGGACTAGGAGATGGCACCAGATATTATGACTGGTATGCTTCGAGTCTTTACCTTTCCTTGTTATGTTTTACTTGATCCGGGTGCAACTTGCTCTTTTTTGACACCATATGTGGCAAGGAGATTTGAGATTCTTCCTGAGTGCTTATGTCACGCCCAAAGTCCTATTAAGGTGGACTGGCACCCGGTGCCGACAAGGCTCGGGAGAACCAACCTGTAACCATGCGCTTTCTATGGAAACTATAAGGATTTTCCACAATCAACATGTTTTCAAGAAAAGTAGACAATAATAACATGCCAAAAGGAAATGCATGTGGCTAGGCTATTGAAGCCAAATGTCTAAAGTATGAGACATGACCACACTTTAATTTACATAATCCATAAAACCTCTAAATATGGAACAATATATTATAAGGGTCGGGACAGGCCCCACCTCACGACTAACTATACAATGAAAAAATATAAGCTATAGACACACAAAGCCTTGAAGCAACCTGGAGCTCAGTAACAACAACTGGATATCCTGTACTCCTACTGGGGAGAGTTACTAGCACTTGTATCTGCAGCATGAAATGCAGGTCCCCATAAGGGACGTCAGTATGAGATAATGTACTAAATATGTAAGGTAGGAAGCATTGTATATTAAATAAGAACCCAAGTGATGTCATACAATGGTGTAAGAATAAGAGACCACCTTTAGTCATATTATAGAATCATGTATTTTATGTCCATTTTATTGCTTTACCTTTCTTTACTATATAATTTGTACATAACTTGTAATACAAATGACCAGCTAATCAATGGTACATCAATATCGGGATCGATCCATGCTATGTTTTCCTTTCACCCTTGGGATAAGCCCCGTAATATGGGACCGACCCATGCTAGGTGATTCTTCCACCCATAGGATACTACCCATCAATAAGCAACTTACTTTATCTTTTATTTACCTTTGAGATGATTCTTTTAGTGGTCGTAATATTGGAGTTATAGGACCGTAGATATAGCATATGACATATAAATGATCATACAAGATAATACCATAATGAAAAGAGTAGGTTACACAAATGATGAAATGCGTAGGAGATGAAACAACACATGAACTTTGTTTAGCAGATGGAACTCATGCATCTTGGTACCAAAGTATGTATGCAGATTTGCAAATGACTATATATGAGAGAATATGAACATGTGAAAGAGTGGAGACACGGTTATTAGTTGTGTCAGAGTTGGTAAGTCCTTTTATGTTCCAAGGAAGAATCTATAGTTCATGTCAAGTAATGCGAAATCGAGTATCCTTACATACCTCGTTGCACAACCTCATTATTACCTCGAAGTAACCTCCTTTACCTCCAAATACTTATCTACAATAGAGTAGGTGATAAAACTAGTATTAGCAGCTAATAAACACATCTTATCAGCCCAGTCTCATAACAAAAATAACACACAGGCAGCAAGCGTGTAATTATCAACCCAAGAGTATTCTTTCAACATTTTCACCTCTAATTGTATTTTCTAATACTCATCCTCATATAAATATCATGATCAGCTTGTTTTAGTGCCATAATAGTCTCACAACATCCCAGAAAGCAGAACATATAATAATTATACACAACAAACAAGTAGGTGACATAACATTACTTCCCTTCGCTACATTTCGACGTCAAACAATTCCAAACCTATACCAACTTCAACCAAACTGTTCCCACCATATTTATGCATAAAAACATCCTAAAATAACCAAAAAATAGTTCTCAAAATAGGTGGTGGATGTGAGACCATAGTCCTTAATCAATCACCCCACAATTTCTACAAACAACACACTTAGGATAACATACTAAAACTCGATTGCTTACATAGAACAAAATAGTGCAGCGACCTTTCTACATCATTTCAAAACTAAAAATCATTAAGAACAGAAACATCCCTTCATAATCAAGCAAACCAAGAAGAGAAAAGCTCCCAAATAAACAAGAAAAGTGTACAACAATATTTGGAACACATGTTGTCCAAAATTTCAGCACAAGTATAACCAGTCTAATCTCTTTCTTTTCATGAAGAAACCATACTAAATATAGAAGTATTTTTACTTACCTTTATCTTCAAGGTGTAGGGTTTCTCCAAGAACCCTAGAAGTTTCTTTTGGCTGCTTTACAAGGTTAGGAAAGAGTAGAGAAAAAACCTTGTAAAAGCTGAAACTTTTCCAAATTTAAAATGACTTAAAGGTGCTGCTTGTAAGCCCTTTTTAAAGGATCCTTTTGTTGAGTTTGTTATGTGTTTTAAGCCTTATATTATCAAGATAGTGATGTAGCAGCTTGGCCTCTTCACTCGGGCCTAAATAGGTCTCAATTTGATGGGGCTTGGTTGCCCACTTTCCCCTTTTTCCTTCACTTTGTTTAGGACCAAATCATCGAGTGAATTGTGAATGTACATGGACCCTTTTATTATTCATCTTGGGCTGTAAATATTTTCCATTTATGGTGCTATAACACAGGTTAAAGTTAGACCCTTAAGATGGAATTTATTCATTATCGGACTTGGACAGATTCGGTATCAAGCCTCGTCTCCGTCTATCTAGCCTATTTAAGCTAAGCACGTAGGTGACTCACCTGCTAGCTTCCTAAGTCCTACAAGCACCTTATTTCTTTCACCTTGTTTAAGGCCATGATCTTCTCAATTTGACTTAAAACTTATAGATACTCACTCGTCTTAAGCGTTAGACCTACACATAGCCCTCTAAAGTTGAATTTCAAGCACTTTTAAAAATGGTCGCTAATTTGGCTCAGCCACATCATGTTCCATTTGCATAGAAATAGTACATGTAAGATGTGGTGTGTTACAACTTTCTTGACCAATTTTATTTTTCTACTCCTCTCGGTGAGTTCATTCCAGCTGAGAGGATTTACAGAGATTGTGTGGTGTCTATCTATCATAGGGATACTCTTGTTGATTTGATTGAGTTTGAGATGGTTGATTTCGATATGATCCTTGGTATGGATTGGTTTCATGCTTGCTATGCGTCTATTGGTTACCGAACTCGGACTGTCAAATTCTAGTTTCCGAATGAGTCTGTTATTGAGTGGAGGGGAGATTCTATTGCGCTGAAGGGTAAGTTTATTTCTTACCTAAAGATCCAAAACTTGATCTCTAAAGGATGTATCTATCACCTCATGTGAGTCAAGTCCAATGATGTTGAGCCCCTTCCTTTGAGCCTATTTCGATTGTGAATGAGTTTCCTAATGTGTTTTCTGAGGATCTGCCTAGAGTCCCTCCTGATAGCAAGATCGACTTTGGGATTGATGTTCTTCCTGATACCTAGCCTATCTTTGTTCCACCATATAGAATGGCCCCTACAAAGTTGAAAGAGTTGAAAGAGCAACTGAGGGACTTGTTAGAGAAAGGATTCATAAGACCGAGTGTCTCTCCATGGGGTGCTCTGGTCTTATTCGTGCGAAAGAAGGATAGTTCTTTGAGGATATGTATTGACCACCAATAGTTGAATAAGGTGACTATTGAGAATAAGTATCCCCTTCTGAGGATTGATGACTTGTTTGATCAACTTTAGGGTGCCACTG
>JAOTQR010004445.1:0-18793 GCA_025774065.1 Solanum ossicruentum | reverse complement strand
GATATCATATGTGTAGAAGAGACCAAGCTAGATTTCCAAAGTACAAACCCCTTGGTTGGTTGATGATGGTCTCACCCTATCACCTTGGTGGTGTGGTACAAACCCTTCATATGGTTGATGATAATTTTACCTTATCACCCTGGTGACAAAGTACAAACCCCTCACATAGTTGATGAGTACAAACCCAAACCTCAGTTATCAAGGTACAAACCCCCCGACAAGGTTATCCGGGCTCTTAGTCCCCCCGGATCGAGCATCATCTAATACAATACTTTATGTAGATTATATCATATACATCTGCTCCTCTCATCATCATAGCATCAATTATATCATCTCACATGATTTGGACTTTCAATTCATCAAGAAACCACATCGAGACATTTTATCAAATACTTAGAGGGTGTGTAATGCTAGTATCAAAACCATGAAATATAGGGATGAAATCATACAAGAAAATCCATTAAAAAACCATCATTCAACACCTTGGAATGCCCTCAAGCAATATACATCAAAAAGCCTCATCAAATATTACAATAGATCCAAGATTTATGGCTCAAAACATAGCAAAATAGTCACAACTTTACATAGCTTTAACATAGTTCATAAACATGTTCATACTAGTAAACCTTGAAAAATCAACTTTAAATCATGCAAATTGAGTCGAAAGGAGGTTAGGGCATGGGTGGAAGGACCCAATGGTTACAACCCACATACCTTAGCTTTGAAGAAGCTTTTAGTGAAGATTGAAAATGGAGACTTGAAGCTTGATGGAAATGTTTAGTTCCGGATGAGGGTTTGAGACTTGAATTTGGGAGTGAAATATATGGCTAAGTGTTTGAAAGGATATTGGAGAATTCTTAGGGCGTTATGAGGGTGAAATATGGGTTAGACCCATTTCCCCCTAATATTAACTCTCTGAACAAGGATATGAAGTTGCATTTTAGGAATTTTGAATTTTGATATGGTTTCTCTAAAATATGGGTTAGAACCTTTTACTCCTAATATTAACTCTCTGAACAAGGATATGAAGTTGGATTTTTGATATCACGCACGGATTTTGAGATATATGGAATTTAAAATTTTGGGCACTTCCCAGGCACATTTTTGGGCAGTTTTTGGGGTCATTTCAATAGTGCAGGGACAGTAAACATAACGCCTGACTCACTTACGCAAATCCCACATTAGAAAAGAGAGGGAGAGTTTTAGGCTATTTAAGTGAAGGACAGGATCTAATACTGTGAGGCACCTTTTGGGATGAGCCCAAAGGGACAAATCTGTAATGGGCTACGCTCAACAGCGGACAATACTTCATAGTGTTAGTCTAAGTCTTTACAAGTGGTATCAAAGCTGACTCTCGACTAGTACAGTGGTGGGGCAAACCTCAGTGGGGATGCTGAGTCCCTATGATGGGTGAGTGCAAGGACGACGAACGTAACGCATGACTCACTTAGGCAAATTCCACATTTGAAAAGATAGGGAGAGTTTTAGGCTATTTAAGTGAAGGGCTGGATCCAATACTGTGAGGCACCTTTTGTGATGAGCCAAAAGATATGAATCTGTGATGGACTAAGCCCAATAATAGACAATACTTCACAGTTTTGGGCCTGGTCATTACAAAATTTATGAAAATTACTTGAAAAGAGTTTGGGTCTCCTTGGTTGGAAGGAACCAAGGATCAAAATCCACATACTTGCTTTGGAAGATGAATTTGAGAAGAATGTAGATTGAAGTTGAAAGCCCAATTGAATCCTAGCTTGAATCTTAAAGGTGAGACTTGGACAGAATTATGACAGTTTGATTCTAGAAACTAAGGATTAGTCTTGAATGAGGGGTTAGACTTAATGTAGGAGAGGTTTAGGAATGTAAAGAGAAGTTTAAAGGTCTTAAAAATTCTTGGAGATGGGTCAAAATATCAACAACACCTAAATAAAATGCCCTTATAAATTTTATCTGGAACTTGTCATGGTTGGCTTCACGATCCATGAAGGCACCCATCTTAGCCTAGACAGGTTCTACGAAAAAGGGTATAACTTTTTGGTCCGAAATCGGAATGAGGTGAAACCAGATGTTTTGAAAGATTAATTCAAATAGCTTCAATTTGATAGATTATGGGACATCTAGTTCGTTTTGTGATAAGAAATATGACCATTTAAGATTGACCCTTCAATCGGTATTTGTGAAAACTTTAGCCAATAGAATTCTTTTGAACTAGGCTTGATATAGGAGACCCATGATGGCCTTAAATAACATAAAAGCTTGAATTGAAGGCTTGTAAGTGCGCTTAGCTTGAACTTGAAGATTCTATAGTTACAAAAATTCAGCGAAGGCATCCACACGGCCAACTTCATGGCCTGTACAACTATACACGGACCGTATAATCCTCCGTACCACTTTACTTAGAATTTTTTTCATATTATAGTCTCGAGATGGTGATCAATTACGTAGAAAATATCTTACTCTAGAGCCCATATAGATGGCCGCATGGACCGTGGCACTTCACATGGGCCGTGTACTTGGCTGTGGCACTACATGTGGTCCCAAAATCGTAGGATTTCAACCCAAGGCCACCACACAGCCCAACACACAGTTTGTGAAGTGTCACATGGACCGTAAGGGGTCTAAGTATGGTTTGCCTTAGTTCAAAACTCCAATTTTAAGGGACAACACTCCTTAAGGTGAAGGTCCACTTTATGAGGGCTCCACACAGGCCATGTGACCTCATACGGACTGTGAGGGCTCCCATGGAGTGTCACCTTGGTTCAAAACTTTTTGAAACAAATTTCCAAGTTCCATTAAGGTTGTACAAAGATTGGGTCCTTATACTTCAGCACTGCTATGACAGCTTGCACCTGGACTACAATTAATGAAGTAGACAAGATTACATGTATAGTACTATTTACACCAGGAAAAACATACCTGAGATGGGATGGAAATAGCTTTAACTCAAACTGAGGAACTTCTTCAACTGAGTATTTGGGTAGAGGTCTCAACACCTTGTTTAATGGCTCGACCACTTTCTTTAGCATTATGACATTGTGATTATTCGGAACAATTTTTGTTTCTCTACCCTTTGCATCATCCACTAGCCTTTGATTCAGTAACACTCTGGCTAGTGGGTCTGTGATCTGCTCCTGGCTTATTGTAGCCGCTATATCTAACATTTTGATGGCTGTCAGGTCTTTATATTCAACCTGTAGCTTCATAGCTTTGTAGATATCAAACACCTGAACCTTATTATAGGCTTTTGTGGTGAGCCTACGTGCAGCCACGACAATCACTGCCCCTCTGTAGCTAGGAATGGGCATCCAAGAATGAATTGGACCTCTGGTCCAATTCAAAATCCAAGATGACCAAATCCACGAGAAAGATGAGATATCCCATTTAGACTAGGACACCCTCAATCACACCATCTGGTCTTGCCACATAATGATCAGCCAATTGTAAGACAATGGTGGTGGGCACCGGGTTCCCAAGCCCCAACTTCAAGAACATGGAACTGGGAATGAGATTGATCTTACAACCAGATCACATAAACCTCTTGCATTCAGAAAACTCCCAATGGTAACTTGCATAGTGAAACTCCTAGGATCCTTCAACTTGGTTGGCAGTTGAGATCTATTGAGAATCTTAGAGCTACATGCCTCTATGAGCGCCACAGTTTCATATTCTATCAACTTGTTCTTGTTGGCCATAATGTCCTTCACATATTTGGCATACTTGGGATCTCCTGCAAAACATCAACAATAGATAAGTTAATTTGTACCTAAACAGGAGCCTAATAAACTTTTAGGAGTTGTCATCCTCCTTCTTGTTTTTCAACTTTCGTGGGAATAGAGGAGAAGGTTTAGGCAGTGGAGTTGCCTCATTAGTAGTTGGGCTGGGATTGCCAACTTCATCATTCTGTGTAGTTCTTAGTTCAGCCCCATCTTTCTTCTTTGGGACCACCTGAGTCAATGACCTTCCACTCCTAGTGCCGATTGTATTAACTTTCTTTGGCTTGGGACAGTGGTACCTGGGAAGCCTTCTTGAGGTTTTGTGTTCGCAGTGCTTGCCAACTGCCCTAACTATTTCTCCAAGTTTTGGAGACCCTATTTGTTCCTTTAAATCTCTTTCTCTTGTGTATTCTAGTTGGCCATAATTTGCCTCAACACATCACTATCAGTCATATTGTTTGGGTTGACCCACTTTGCAGGTTGTTGCATCTCCTAATTATAGTAAGCATTGCAACTTTATGGTCTCTGCTGAACTGGCCCCTGGTTTTGTTGATTTCCACCCTAAGAGAATTAGGGTGGTTCCTCTAATTTGGGTTGTATTAGTTCCCAAAACCTTGATATCCATCTTTGTTACCCACAAAGTTTACTGCTTCTAGATTAGCTCTACAGAACTCAGCAGTGTGATCTCCTCCCTCACAAACATCACACCTACCATTTTGCTGTTATTGTACCATATTCACTTGGGTTGGTTGTTGACCCATAGCCACTGGATCTAATGCCGTTGACCCAATGCCAAGTTATTGAAGTGAATGGTCATCATGTTCTTCATGGATAACATTTGAGCCAATAGGGCAGTTGTAGCATCAATCTCCAACATAGCGGTCTTCTTTTGAACTATTGGTCGATTTGATCCTCCATTCCCATAAGGATTTCCTTGTGCGATCTGATAGAGAAGCACATACAATTCATCATATGTCTTCTCTAATGCCTATCCACCTGTAGCAGAATCAAGAAGAATATTTATTGTAGGTTTCAAAACTTCAATGAAGGAATAGACCAACACCTCGTTAGCCTGACAATAATAGAGACAATAAATAGAAGAGTTTTAAACCTGTCTCTAGCTTGATATAAATTTTCTCCTGCTTTTGCTTGAAGCTCAGAATCTCACTCCTGAGTTTGGCTGTCTTGTCAGATGAGAAGAATCGAGTGACGAACTTGCAAGCAAGATTATCCTAGGAAGTGATGAAGTTATGTGGCTCAATTTGTAGCCTTCTCTGTGGTGGGTTCCGAACCTTCAATGGGGATTGTATGAAATCTTGATAGTTTAAGCATGTTTTGAGCTACGAATCAAGATCTAATAAAATATTTGAGGAGGGATTTTGATGAATCTTGCATGAGGGTATTACCTAGTGTTGGTTAGGTGGTTTTAGATTGATTTTCTCACATGATTTCACTCTTGAATTACATCATCATAAACTAGCATTACACACCCACCAAGTGTTTAATAAATTGTCTAGTTTTGAACTATTGAACTATTGATGATCTATTGCATGACCTATGAACTAAGTAAATTTATGATGGTGAAAGGAATGCTTATTTGTGTGTTGATTTCATGAAAGGTATCTTTAGTGTTGTAAGTTGACCATAACCAAGTTAAGAGGTTGATACCTCAAACACCTTGATGGGAAGTGGTAAAAGCACATTAACCAAGTTGAGGGCTTGATACCTCAAATACCTTGATGAGAGGTGGTAAAAACTCATTAAGCAAGTTGAGGGGTTGATACCTCAAACACCTTGATGGGAGGTGGTAAAAACCCATTAACAAAGTTGAGGGGTTGATACCTCAAACACCTCCAAGGTGTGGTTTATCTCGGATTCCAAGTACTAAGTTGCTTGGTCTGTGATGTTGGTCTCTTCCTACAGACGTAATATATTCTATATAAGCATGGTTTACTTCAAGGATCATTCATACATGTCATATTGTTATTATACTATCCATTCCTTATGATTATGCATTTTGCCTATGTTGTCTATCTATTGTTGTATTGCATCCTACATACCTAGTATATTCAAATGTACTAAAACATATTCTATGCCTACATGATGTTAACATGTAGGATCCACAGCTTCACTCAATCATCTTCCTCCTCCACCTGGCTAGTAATATTTTTCAAAGCAAGTTGGTGAGTCCTCAAGTCCGAGGACATGTTTCTTTGAATTTATGCTATGTATTGACTCTTATTATGTTGGAAGCTAATGACTATGAGGGTGAGACCGGAAATTGTCTTGGCCTACGTTCCTATCTATGTTTTAGAGGTGTTGTTGGAACAATATGATATATTAATTTTATACTTGAACTTTCTATGTTTCTATGGTATCAACTATGTCCCTTAGCCCCGTTTTCTCGTTTAACTATCTCTTGATGTTGTGCAATTGCTTCCGTGACCAAGGATGTGTAATGATATGATAAGAAGGTTTTTAGGGTCCCTTCAGATCCCCCATTCTCCCTGGCACATCTTGGCCCTAGGTCTTGGTCGTGACAAACTTGGTATCAGAGTACTAGGTTGTTAATGGTCCTAAGCATCAAACATACCACATCGATTAAAGTCTTATCTATGGTTGTGAAGTGCGCCAACAACTATGAATTGGAAGCTATGAGGTGTTTTGGGAAATATTTCATTTCTTCATATCTATGTCGTGTGATAGAGTTAAGTCATCTAAGGATTATTCCTATTTATTAACTATTATGTTTCAAAAAAAATGTCTCAAGCTATTCACGATGGTGCACAGATGATGGTCCATCAAATACGGAGGTTCGCGATGCTCTATAGATTTTAGCAAAAGCAGTGACCACTTAACTCAACCAACAAGAAGATGACTTTGATATTTCAAATGATGAGAAGGGGGACAGAAATATTATGAGGGCTCGAGTTGAGGGTGCTTCATCTTCTTCTAGACTCCCGATGCCCAAGTTCAAGAAAAGAAGGGTCCAATTTGAAGATGGCGATGGTGGGAGGATTCACCTTAGGTATATAAAATGTGTAAGAAACCATGATGGCACTTGTTGGAAGAACACAGGTGCATGTTATTGGTTTGGCAAGATGGACCATATGATCGTTGAATGCCCATGTGATCAAAGGAAAGGTCAATGGTCCTACAATGCTTCCAACGAGGGGTTTGCCAATGATAGGGTACCGAATCAAGGATTACAAGGAGGTAATAAGGGGGTGACAAAGCTTAGGTGCCAGAAGTGTAGGAAAGGCCATGGTGGCTTATTCTTGAGAAAGACCAATGCTTGTTATGGTTATATGAGGTGGGCCACAATATTGTTGATTGTCCTTATGCTCAAAGAAGGTTTAAAGGCGATCGACTTCAAGTGTAAGGTGATCATGATGCTCAAGATGGTCAAGTTGGCCATGGGGGTACCCCGAGGCACAATAGATTCAATGATCTTCAAAGGAGGCAAGGGGTATAAGAGGCGCCCAACGTTGGTACCAATATGATAAAGTTTTCTTCGACTTTGGTGTGTATGCATTGATAGGTCCGGGTGCCACTATCATTTCATTATTCCGTTGTTGCTAATGGGCTTTGCATATATCTTGAATTGTTATGTTAACCTTTTGGTGTCTACTTCGTTGGTGAGTCTACTATTACTAGGAAAGTCTATAGGGGTTGTCTCATGTCTTTATTGCATATAGTATTGTTTTGTGATGTTATTGAGTATGTCATGGTAAAGTTTGAGGTCATTTTTAGAATGGATTAGTTACATGCATGCTATGCCTCCATTGGTTTTAGAACCCATATAGTGAGACCCCAATTACCTAGTAACAGTCAATGAGTGGGAGGTTGTAAAGTGGTAGTAAAGTGAGGTTGCTTACTAATTGTGAAAAGTAGGAATCTTTGGGGTGACAAAAAGGGGTGGTTGGAGAAGTTCACCCGTTGACTCTGTTAGGGATGAGGTGTGGTGAAGTTGAGAATGGTGGTGTAGTGGTTTTGATAGTTTCGAGTCTTCTTGGGTTGAAGGGGGTCTAGTTTAAGCAAGGCCTTGATTTCTCCTTGATAGAATTGGAGGTTTTAGGTGAAAGATGGTAGAGTGGAGGTTGTCTCCCAAGGGGGAGATAGTTGTTCATGGTGCCAGGTGACTATGTGTGAATAAGGTTGACAATTAAGTTAAGGTCTATAGGTCCTTGAAGGGTTTAGAGGAGGAATTGGTAAGGTTGCATAAGGATGAGAGTTGCCTATGGATATGAATATAGCTCTTCCGATTTTTTCATGTGTCAATGCTAAGGTGGTATGTGGTGACCCAAGTGCTATGGAGATTTGAAGGTTGTGGATATGACGAGGGACAATTTGACTTATAAAAGGGTCCGGTGAAAATTTTGGATGGTCTAGTGATGAAATTAGGGAAACAAAGATGTAGCTTCCCTCAAGTTCTTTGGAGGAATCAACAAGTTGAAAGTGTCATATGAGAAGCTGAGGCGAACATGATGAAGCGACATCCCTATTTTTTTCCAATCTACCTAAGCCTAAGGCACTAGGTTCTTTCTTTTCCCAAGCGGTCCTAATCCTTGCAATTCTTGAGTCTCATGGCATGACATGCTTACATTTGCATTTAAATGATTTATGTGATGTTTTTAATAATTTTAACACATTTTGGCATAAGCTTTAACTACTTCATGATTTTAAAATAATAATCTATGTATTCAATCCCATGGTTGGGAGTTTCGCGTTCTAAACCTAGCCTTTCAAGCCTTGTCGTCTCACTTTCAGGGACGAATGTTTCTAAGGGGAAGATATTGTGACACCGTGTAACTCCATATTCTTATCTATCCATTTTTCAAGCCTTATTTGGTTAGGTTATTAGTGTATAAGGGTCATGCGAGACTTCTAGTACTAAGACGAGTTCAAAACTTCCCTACGGATTGAGTTTTGGGTGTTCATTTATGCAAGCATCAATTTTAAAGGAGAATAACTTTTAGCACACAAATAATTGGATGACCTAAAACATTTCAAATAAATTCCCTTTGAGTTAGCTTTCGAATGCACTTGGTTTCGCCTCATTTCAAGTTCGGATGAAGGAGTTATGACCGTTTTCGTGAGAACCTCCCGTGTAATGAAACCACACTGGCAACTTATGGGCAATGGGGCCTTGGACGGGCTGTATAGGCTGCCTTGATCTAGAAAAGACCATTTTAGGTCTAAGAAATATGACACGACCAACATCATGGGCCGTGTGGATTGCCACTACCGTGTGGCTAGCCGTGGGAGTGTGCAAGTGAGGCAAGGATGGCGTGATGGGGGAGTTTTTGACTAAGTATGGTGCCACGGTCATCTTCACGGACTGTGGCAAGCTTGATGAGCTATCTGGCCTAGCGAGGATCCACCTAGACATAATTATTCTCACCAAGTCTAACTCCATAGGCCACTACACAGACCAAGTAGCATCACACGACCTGTGGAGCTTCCCATCAAAGTGACGAAACGTGATTTTTTTTCTAAGTGTTCCAACTTTCAATTTTGACCAAGTCTCACCTCACGGTCGTGGAGTGCCACACGACCCATAGGGCCTTCAGTGGGGCATTACTTTGCCAATTTTCCATCTGTTCACTAATGGCATTTTCATAAATTTTAATAATTCTAATGACCTTTTTAGACTTAGAATGTTATTTTAACCTCCCCAAAAGGCTTAAACCATATTCAAAAAGATCACAATTTATTCCTCTCAACCTAAATACACTCTCAAATTTTCTCAAGAGCCTTCACCAAGACTCCAATACAAATTCAAGGAAACTCAAGAACAGGTGTTGGATTTCAAGACCCCATTTTAAGCTTCAAATCTTTCTCAACTCAATTTCAAGAAAACTCAAGGTCTAAAGTATGCGGGTGTCAACTATTGGGCCCTTTCACCCATGGTTACCAACCTCCCTTTTTATATAAATTACATGTATTTAAGATATATTATCTATGAGTATCTCTTATTATGAAAGTTGACTATAAACTATGTGAGGATTTTATGAAATGTTGATTGATTTAGCATGTTTTCAGCTATGAATCTAAGATCCTATAGGAGCTTTAGGAGAGGTTTTGATGTATCTTGCATGAGGATATTACCTAGTGTTGGTGGGTGGCTTTATATTGATTTTGTCACATGAGTTCGCTCTTGAGTTGGATGATCTTAGACTAGCATTACACACCCACCAAGTGCTTGAGAAAATGTCTGGTTTGAAGTATTAAACTATTTATAATCTATTACATGACCTATGAACTAAGTAACTTTATGATGATGAAACGAATGTTTATATGTTTGTTAATTTCATGAAAAGTATCTTTAGTATTGTAAGTTGATCATAACCAAGATGAGGGGTTAATACATCAAAAAACTAGATAGGAGGTGGTAAAAACCCATTAACCAAGTTGAGGAGCTGATACCTCAAAAACCATGATGGGAGGTGGTAAAAACCCATCAACTAAGTTGAGGGGTTGATACCTCAAACACCTCCAAGGGGTGGTTTACCTTGGATTCGAAGTACTGAATTGCTTGGTCTATGATGATGGTCTCTTCCTACACATGTAATATGTTCTATATAAGCATGTTTTACTTCAAGCATGATTCATACATTTGATATTGTTATTATGCTATCCATTGCTTATGATTACGCATTTTACCTAAGTTTTCGATCTATTGTTGTATTGCATCCTACAGAATTAGTACATTCAAACGTACTAATCCATACTCTATGCCTACATAATGTTACCATTTATGAACCGAACCTCCACTGGATCATCTTCCTCCTACATGTGGCTAGTACTATCTTGCAAATCAAGTTAGTGAGTCCTTAACCACGAGGATATGTTTCTTTGAATTTATGCTATGTATTGGCTCTTATTATGTTGGAAACTTATGACTATGAGGGTGCGCCTGGAGATTGTCTTGGTTCCCGCTCCTTTCTATGTATTAGAGGTGTTGTTGGAACATTATGATGTATTAAGGCTATACTCTGACTTTCTATGTTTCTATTGTATCAACTATGTCCCTTAGCCCTATTTTTCCCCTTTTACTATCTCTTGATGTTGTACAATTTCTTCCACGACCAAAGATGTGTAATGATATGCTAAGAGTCTTATTTGGAGTCCCTTCAGATTTTCCATTCGTCATGTCATGTCTAGGCTATAGGTCTGGGTCGTGACAACAACCCAGAATATGGGAGAATTAGTCATTCATAGTAGGCTATACATCATGTATAGGCTCAAAATCATTAACAACCAAGAAAACAAAGATAAAATATAACCAAAGAGCCCTAGAAAGAGTTTTTAGTTGTCTCCTCTATGTTCTTGCTAAAATCAGATATGAAAAACCTAAAGCTTAAAACAAAATATAACTAAAAATCTTGTAATTTGAGCAAGAATTTGCACTATTTGTTGACTAGACTAATTTACCCTATTTTTGCACAAGTCCATGATGTGGACTATGCATTATTTCTCGTTTCATGCCTTTTTCTTCTCTTTTTCAGCTAGCACAACTTTTCCCCAGGTCTGCGATGCACACTTGAGCATTTTTATTGAGTTAACTGACTTTTACCCTTCAATTCCACAGTTGTGTTCTTCCCCTAGATCTGGGTATGACTTCGAACTAGAATAATCTAATCAAAATTTTCAAAAGCATAACCAAACGGGACACTTGGCCCTAGATTAGCAAAATAAATGATATCACACTAAAAACACCTAGAATCTATGAATTTACCCTCTAACTGGGCTCTATTTATGGGTACCTTTGGCTAGTTCGACATATAAATACGACTAAGACCACTCGTCACAGAATTTGGCGCTTGAGAGCTAGACTTAGGAGTTTGTGAACACCGATTCCCACTCTGGGCAGCTACCGATTGGGTGAACATAGTGATAGCTCCACTGAAATCAGCCTCTATAGCAGGAGTAGGCAAAGTAGTAAGTATCTGGGGAACCCCATTGACTCCAACACGTTGACCTTGGCCTCTCATCTCCATTTGACGAGGCACCTCTAGTGAGTGTACTTTAACAGAGTTAAGCTCTATTGAATGAACTCATACTACAACAAAGTGTAACAATTCCTAATGTCCTATAGCCTCCAACTTATAAAGTGTGGTTCACAACATACCCATAAACAAGACTCTAGTAGACATAGCTCATAGAATCCCTAGGACTCTTTGTTACTATGCTTTGATACCAAGTTTTTAACGCCCTGAGAGGGTACCCATAGTATGCTGGCACTCAGAGATTATTGCTTGCCCCGAGTGAACACTCGGCCTTATCATAATCATTAAATCACATTCTAACAGCGGAATACATCAATGAATAAGAAATACGTAAATGGAAGGTAATGATAAAATGAAAATCAAAGGCCAAAGGCCAAATAATCTATCCGTCAACTAAGTAGGACTAGTGTGAAAGAAACTAGTCAATAATAACATCCAATCACAACTCAACATCTAGTCTATCAAGCCTTTAAAACATTTGACTACGTTGTGCCAATGATAGACCTATGAATACCTGAAAATAAAATAAAAAGGCTAAACTCAAAGCTAGAAGAAAAAAATATGAGATCATCCGAAAGCACAGAAGGACTCACCAATCAACTAAATGCAAATAGGTCCTAATGACCGCTAATACTTCTGCATCATGAAAAGATGCAGCCCAAATGTATGTCAGTACGTGGAATGTACGAGTATGTAAGATGGGAAAAAACATGTAAAGGAAGAATCACATCAACTCAAATAGATCAACTCAAGAAATAGGAAGCTTAATTATCATGTCAAGAGTCTAAAGCAAGAATGCAATTTAGACAATGATTACTCATCTATCATCTATGTCATATCTACTCGGAGTACTATTAAGGCCTAATTGAGAGTTTCTCTAGCCGACAACCATCACCTATAAGCCGGTGATGATACAACAAAGCAATGTCATTGCCATATCCATCCAATACCTTGCTAGGGTATAGGATATCCCATCAGTGGATCCAAAATTAGTAACATTAAGTCCTCTTTTGGGATAATAGAAAACATCTGATTTTATAGTTCAATCCTCTCCTATGCCAATTGTATAGTTATTGACTTTAGTTGGACTTACTCTTACTCAATTCGGTACTTAATACTCCTCCGAAGACTCAATATGCTCATAAGACATCAACCCTATGGTTAACTTATTCATCTAGTCTCATTGGATATTTGTCAACTTAATTTATCACATCAACTATTAGCTCTTTGGTTATATCATTTTAAGGTTCAACTCTTGACTCATAAGGACTCTATAATACATCAGTCTAACTAATAACATCCAGGAAAAACAAAAGTAGAGTTAAAACACTTAGGGATTCCATAGACTCTTTGGGCTCAAATTATGTCCATGCATGCTCATTTAAGTGAATATGTGAAAATAATTAGAATTCATGTTAGGGTTTATGCAGTAAGGTAAAATCATCTAATTAGAGTAAATAAATTATAAAAATAGTAATTCATGAAAGATTATGTAGAAATAGATTAGATTTTAAGAAAAACCTTCAAAAAAAATTCATGGGATACTCAATTTACTCACAACTCCATCAATCCAGTTTATGAGGCACATGGAAGAACAAAATTCTCGTTTTGGTTAGCCTTACACACTTGGAAGTTTTGAACCTTGAATCAGCTTGAAAGAATTCTCATGGTTTTGCTACAAACCCTAGCCCTTTTTCTCTCTTGAAACCTTACTTCTATGTTTGCGAGGGTGATTTATCCTAAAAAGGTTAAACTGACATGTTTAGGGCTTTATTTAGATGTAAAAACTTCAGTTTCAGGCTTTGAAAGGGTGGAAAAATACCAAAATAACCTTTCTTAAAAAGATGTCAAAAGTCATCTATGGCCTCCATATGGCCTGTGAAACTTCCACGACTCGTAGGACTATGTCATAAATTTTTGGACAATTTTCTGGGTCTTGTGATCACTTTCATGAGTCCAATCTATGGCTCATAGAAGGTTCTACGACCTGAAGATGTGCTCATAAAGTTTAGAACCAAAAACTGAATTTTCAGGAATTTTTCCTACGAGTTAGCAGATTGGTCGTACTTTTTTCCATGGTCTGTATTAGGTTTCGTAGATCCAACTCTGCTCTATTTGTCTTTTGAAAAATGACCATACATTTTAACTCCAAACTCCAATAGTTGCGTTAGAATGCTAATTCAAAGAGCTCATCCAGTAGGTCATGGGACATCTAATGCTTTATGTGCTAAGAGTTATGATTAAAGTTTACCATTGTATTATCTAACACTAGAAACTCACATTATGAGATTATTTTGAACTCATCTAGGTACTAAGAGGTCTCTTATGACCCAAATCCACTTACCATATGTAAGAATGAGTCTTGAAACATAGGTACGTGTGAGGATAAAGTTATGGGGTGTCACACATACATCACATTTGAATTGTATCATTGATTATGCTTACTATCTTTAACTATTCTTATAACTCTGTGTGTGTGTGTGTGTGTTTGCGCACGTTTATACACACACACACACACACACACACACACACACACACACACACACATACACACATATATTTATGTATGTATGTATGTATGTATCTTATGTACTAAACCCTTCATTATAGGTGATAGGATTCTTAGTTATTACATGCTTATCTGATTTCTCTTACCTAGTCGGTTGAACCTAGTGGGTATATTTTGGTTTTCTCACTCCTACTATGCTTCCTCCCTGCAGATTGAGTATAGGGACTCTCACGTGGTAGTTGATCTTATTGAACATAGTTTTCTTATCATTACTAGATTTTAGTGGTTAGGCTCAGACTTTGAGTTATTGTTGTTTCATTGAGACTTTATTTATTGTCATCTATATCAAGATTTGTATTTTCCTTATGATACAACTTTGTATTTACTCATTTGTACTACTTAGAAGCGCTTATACTCATGAATCCAGGTTTTGAGATTTGAAATCAAGTGTTGTGATTATTCTATTTTACTGTTTCTTTCCTTTAGTAGTCATCTAGTTTTCGGTCGTGACAAATGGACATCAATTCATGAATCAAGTCATAAAAGTCATTATTTCCACATCTCCATTGTCCAAATCATATCGACTAGAATAATTCATTAATCCCCAAGTTTTACATTGAAAGAAAATATTAAGTTCAATAAACTCAACAAAGTTAGAGTCTACTTGCCTCAATTTAGCCAATCAATCACTCCAACGATAATGCCTTCCCTTTTCAAATTGAATTTGAATCATCACAATCTATATGGAAATGAATTTTTCTATATTTGAAGAGTAAAAAGGTGATGTTTGTTACTTCTATATAATTGATTTCCTTTAGTTTAGAATCATTGAAATGGTAGAAAATTAAATCTGATAAAAACTGTTTTGAGAGAGAATTTGCAATTTCAAACAACTATTGACAATTGCGATAAGAAAACTTTCTTTATATGATATTAATAATTTAGATGCATTTATTTTCTTTAACCAATGCAAAGTTCTGACATATTTACAAGTCTAAAAATAAATGAATTTTGCAAATGAAAAATTTTAATTATCTTATAAAAGTGAATTTTTAATCAGTAAATAAAAAGAAAACAAAAGTATTATCTACTGTATATAAGCTCAACTTCCAACATATATATATATATAATTAGACATCAAATCAACAAATAATGATTTTATGAGAAAAAATTATTTTCAATTTTCAACAAAATCAAACAGAGGAAACCAAAAGCATTACTCCTCCTTAGCTAAGTTTAACTTCTGCTACCCATAAAATTAGACACATGATGAATATAGGATTGAAATATGGGAGAAATTAGGAGAGGTGAAAAGACTTATAACTAAGTTTAAATATAACATTAATATAAAATCATGTCTTTTTGGGTTCTTCAATATGGCATTTTAGATGCAAAAATGAAAAAATGTAAAAAAAATAAAATTTGTAACTGATGTCTTTATACTATTGTGTAATGAGGAATGTCGTCATTTGAGTTTATTGACGTAATTAAAGAGAATAGGAGTAAATTTTGATGGGAAGTGCACTTACTGGATTTTTTGGCTTTAAATATTGAGATACATGTGGAATCCATTAATATGTTAAACATTTAATAGTATGTGATACTTCCTCTGGTACCTTTTATATGTCGTCATTACTATAAATAGATGGTTCTTAATATATATTATTTCAGAAAATTAATGCATAAATGACATTGTTCTTCCTATTTTACCCTTCATAATTAATGAACTCTGAAAAGATATATTTTATCAACTAGAAGAACTAAATTTGGTAAGCTTTCTAGCTTGACGGATCTTGACTTGTCGGTTTCAAGTTTTACAGGTATAATCCCTTTAGAAATCTGTTACCTTTCTAAATTATGTGTTCTTCGTATCTGGAGTTCTTATCCATATGAACTTAGTCTTAGACTTCATAATTTTGAACTGCTCCTTAAGAACTTGACCCAATTAAGAGTGCTCAACCTTTACTCTGTGAACATCTCTTTGACGTTTCCTCTGGATTTCTCTTTTTATTTAACAACTTTATTTCTTTCATTCACACAGTTGTATGGGATATTGCTTGAAAGAGTTTTCCACCTTTCCAGCTTGGAATCTCTTGATTTAATATTCAATCCCCAGCTCAATGTTAGGTCTCCCACAACCAAATGGAATAGCAATGCACACCCATGGTGTTAGATATCTTTAGTGTGAATGCTACTTATAGGATACCTGAATCATTTTGTCATCTAATTTCACTGTGTACATTGGGAATAGCTTCTTGTTATATCTCTGGGTCCATTCCTAAACCTCTATGGAATCTCACCAACATAGAGGAATTGTACCTTGATGATAAATATCTTGAAGGACCAATTTCTGATTTCTTTAAATTAGGAAAGCTCAGGTCGATATCACCTATAAATAACAACTTTGATGAGCAACATGAGTCCTCATCCTTTAACTGAAGATAGACGCAACTTGAATGGTTAGCTTTTTCATCCAATTCCCTAACTGGTCCAATTCCTTCTAATGTAAGTGGTCTAGAAAACCCACAAGCACTCAGATTGTCATCAAACCACTTGAATGGGACTATACCATCATGGATATTCTCCCATCCTTCACCATGGATATTATACTTTAGTGATAACCATTTCAGTGGAAAGATTCAGGAGTTCAAGTCCAAAATATTATTTTCCATTTCTCTAAACCAAAATCAGTTGCATGGTCCTATTCCAAAGTCACTCCTAGTGTTCTCCTTTCACTCAATAATCTTAGTGGACATATTTCTTCAACCATCTGCAATCTGAAAACACTGGGAGTGCTAGATTTGGGAAACAATAACTTAGAGGGAACAATCTTACTATGTTTGGGTGAGATGAGACAACTTAGGTTTTGAAGTTAAGCATCAATAGTCTTAGCGGGACAATCAATACAATTTTTAGTATAGGAAACCAACTTGAAGTCATTGAATTTAAAAGGAATAAGCTAGAGGGGAAAGTCCCACAATCTTTGATCAATTGCAAACATTACAAATTTCTTGATTTAAGTAACAATGTGTTCAGTAAACATTCCCGAAATAGTTGGAGGCCTTACCTCATTTGCAAAATTTAAAGTTGAGAACAAATAAGTTCTATGGCCCTATAATGACTAACAACTTGTTTTCTCACATTAGAGTCATAGATCTCTCATCCAATAGATTTATTAAAGATTTATCAGTGGTCCTTTTTGAGAATTTCAAAGCTACTAAAATAATTGGGGAGAACGGTGGAACTCGAGAATATGTGGCAAATATGAATTCTGATTATTACACAAATAATTCATTGATAGTGACAACAAAGGGAGTGGATGTTGAACTTCTTCTCGTTTTAACTACAAAAATAATTATTGATCTCTCAAGCAATAGGTTTGAAGGTGAAATCCTAAGAATTATTGGAGATCTCGTTGGGCTTCATACGTTGTAACTTATCTCATATTGGCTTGAAAGGTGAGATACCAGAATCATTGCATAATTTAACTGTACTTAAATCATTGGATCTCTCATCCAACAAAATCAGCAGAAAAATTTCATAACAACTTGCATCACTTACATTTCTTGAAGTCTTAAATCTCTCTCACAATCAACTTGTTGGATGCATCCTTAGAGAAAAGCAATTTGATACATTTGAGAACAGTTCATACTAAGGGATGATGGGTGACGTGGATTGCCACTCTTAAAACATTGTGCCGGTGATGAAAAGGTACCAAAGGAGACAACTCCAACTAAGCTAGAAGATGATGAAGAAGAAGAATATATACCAATGATCAGTTGGTAGGCGGTTCTCATGGGTTACGTTGGTGGGCTTGTTACTGACTGTCTATGATATACATAATGGTGCCAACTCAATATATATGGTTTTCAAGGATGTTTGAAGAATAGAAACACAAAATTACAACAAGAATGCAAAAGCGCAGGAAAAGAAATTAGTGTGTAACCCTCTAGATATTCGACTTAATCTCTGTCCTTCAGAAGATTACATTTTATATATCCATATTGTTTCTACCTCCTCCATCCTTAAAGCATTTTTAACTTTAATTCTTCATTTTTTCTGAAATTGCAGTTTTCAAATCTACTGCATAGCTAGGATACAAATACAAGCTTTTACTTTCATAGTTTGTGATGTTTCATGAAATGCTTTTTACCTATGAATAATACATGAGTTTTCTTCTGTTACGACTCACCAAATTTGATTTCACTTATCTGTAGAAATAAATTCAGTATAGTCAATTGCAATTAAAACCATAAATTTCATAGAATGCAAAGGGATCAAAATTAAAACATAATACAATTTTCTAAAAATTGACAAATATCTGTAGAAAACATATTAAAAGGCCTTAAATAGTTTGAAATTCTTGTGTAATTTGAAATAGGAGAAGTATTCATCGATATTGATCAATATAATAATGTCACACCCCTCCCTGAGGTCATGACCTCTGCCCGTTAGGGACACCTACTCATGCATAAACGTAATCATCCCAATTACCTGAGTTGGAAATCTGCAGAAATTTCGGCAGAATTTCCTCTGTTTTATTGACTAAGCCACCTGAA
>JAOTQR010004434.1:0-18793 GCA_025774065.1 Solanum ossicruentum | reverse complement strand
AGTAACAAATCCTAAATGCCACGTAGCCTCCTGCTTATAAATGTGGTGCACAACACATCGATAAACAAAACTCTACACAGACACGACTTTGTAAACTCCCTAGGATGACCCACTCTGATACCACTTCTGTCATGCCCCAAACCCCTTTAGGGCGGACTGGCACCCGTTGCTGATAAGGCTCGGGAGAACGAACCTATGTCTACACACTTTTTAGACATATAAAAAGGGATTTCTATCGTCATTGTACCTTTAAGAAAGTAAACAGTAATAACAAGCCAAACGAAAATGCATATGGATAGGCCGTTGGGGCCACGGTGTCTAAGGTATGCGACATGACCATACTTTAGTTTATATAGTCTACAAAGCTTCTAATAAGAGAATGTATCTGCTAAGGGTCGGGATAACCCGCCTCGATTAACTGTATAATACAACATATAAGATCTAGATACATATAAAGCTTCGAAAAAACCTGGAGCTTAATAACAACAACTGGATACCCTATACTCCTATTGGGGAGATCTACTAGCACCTGTACCTACAGCATAAAATGTAGGTCCCCCGTAAGGGATGTTAGTACGAGATAATATACTGAGTATATAAGGTAGGAGATACTATGCATGTCATAAAAATGCAAATGAAACTATGCACTGGTGTAGGATAAGAGACCACTTTTGATAACTTTGGAATCATGTACTTTATGTTCTTTATTTTACTTTATCTTTATTGTATAATATGTGCAAACCTGTAATACAAATGGCCAACTGATCAACGATAATATTGTATCAGGATTATCCCTGGCTAGGTTCTTCCTTAACCCCTCGGGCTATCACCCATGATAGGATCGTCCCTGGCTAGATGATTCTTCCACCCCTCGGGCTACTACCTATCAATAAACAATGTATTGGGATTGTCCTTGGCTAGGTTCTTCCTTAACTCCTTGGGCTACCACCCGTGATAGGATCATCCCTGGCTAGGTGATTCTTCCACGCCTCGAGCTACCACCCATCAATAAACAATATACTTTACCTTTCAATTACCTTTGAGATGATTTTTTTGGTGGTCACAATATTGGAGCTATAGTACTGTAGATGTAGCATGTGCTATAGATAATCATACAAAATAATATGATAATGAATAGAGTACGTTACACAAATAATGCAATGTATATGAAATGAGACAACTTGTAAACTTTATTTAGCAACAAGGACCCATGTGGCTTGGTATCCACGCATGTATGCATATTTGAAGGTGACTATGTATGGGAGCATATGGAAATGTGCAAGAGTGTAGACATAGTTAATGATTATGTCGGAGTTCGTAGATGCCTTTATGTTCCAAGGAAGGATCTATGTTTCATGCCAAATAATACAAAATCAAGTAGCCTTCTAGGTAGTCCAATATCATAAAAATGATCATCCGGACAGTATTTTACCTTGGAGTGGCTGCGTATTCCCCCAAATACTTA
Organism: Solanum ossicruentum; assembly: GCA_025774065.1. Classification (NCBI taxonomy): domain Eukaryota; kingdom Viridiplantae; phylum Streptophyta; class Magnoliopsida; order Solanales; family Solanaceae; genus Solanum; species Solanum ossicruentum. The sequence continues at coordinate 17,328 of JAOTQR010004434.1, read as the reverse complement.
TCTATAGTATTTAAGGCAATAAGACTAGTATTATCAGCAAGACAACACTTCTAGGTAGTCCAATATCATAAAAAGATCACCCGGACAGCAAACTTTCCATTAATGACGCAAAGGCATTTCTTCAACCTTTTCACTTATAAACGTATTTTCTAACAACTATTCTTATGTATATGTCATATACATCTTATTTCATACTTTTAATATTCTTACAATAGCCTACAAGACACAACACATTATAATTCTTCACAACATACAAACAATCGACACAACGTTACATCCTTTCCCCACACTTCGACATCAACAATCCCGAATCTATATTAACTTTACCTAAATTGTTTCCAATGTTTTTACCACATAAAACCAGCCTTAATATAGTCCAGAAATAGTCCCAAAGAAGGTTAAGGTCATGGAACAACATATTACAATTTTCAGCTTCCAAGTTTCTTTTAAGAGTAAAATTACGACGTCGTAAAACAACTCATCTTTGTGGACTATAAAAGTGATGCAGTAGCTTAATTACATGGCTAACAACTATACCTTGTTAAAACATAAGTCTTACATCATAATTCAGCCAACCAATTAAGAGAAAAGCCTCTTAAACGACAAGAAATGTTCACAATAATGCTTAGGACGCATGTTGTCCAGAATTTCCAGCGTAATAGCATATACTTCTTGTTTTTCATGAAGAAACCCATACTAAATACAAAACTATAATTGCTTACCTTTGCCTTAAAGGTTCAGATCTTCCTTCAAGATCCTTAGAGGATTGTATTTTCAGCTTGGTAAGGTGAAATAGATAGAAGGCAAGAGTGTTTTGGAAAGTTGAAATATTGTTCAAATGCAATGCCTTTAGAGGCTGCATTTGATCCATTTTTAGAGACTTTCTTGGCCAACTTTCTTTTTCAATTTTGACCATATATTTTCACCTATCAATACACTTGTGATTTAGCAGCTGGTCAGCAGGTAAAGTGGAATAAAGAGTAGATAAATGTCTTTTGAAAAAACTGCACACTTCTTTGAAAAACTGAAAACTTCTTCGAATTGGCAATGACTAGAGGGCTGCTCTTATGTCGTTTTTAAGGACTTGTTTGAAAAACTTTGTCTTGACATTTTGATCACACATGTACAAATATTAATACACTTGTTACTCAACAGCTTGTCCCTCATAATTGGGCTTAAATGGGTCTCCAAGGATTTTTTACTGCCAATTTTCCAGCTTTCTTCTTAATTATTTTCTGGCCTAATTGTCAAGTGGTTTGTGTTACACTTGGGCCCTTTTTACATTTTTCTTAGACTGAAAATTAGGTTCATCTATGATGCTAAAACATGGGTCAAATTTACCCCCATAACAAGAACTTTATTCACAATCGAACTTGGACAAATTCGACGTCGAGCCTCGTCTCCAATTAGCTAGCAAATTTAAGTTAAGCAAGTAGGTGACTCAACAACTAGCTTATTAAGTCCTATAAGTACCTCAACTCTCTCACTTTGTTTAGGGATGTGATTTTCTCAATTTAACACAAAACATGTATACATTCGACCTTCTTAAACGTTAGATGCACATATCGCACATTAACACGAGATTCGAACACTTTTAAAAATTGGCGCTAATCTAACCAAACCCTATCATATTTCATTTAAATAGCATTAGTACATGTAAAATGTAGGGTGTTATAATTGGTTTGTTTGATAGCTATCTAATATTCATTGATGAGTAGTGTGGGTATCTACGCTTGATTTGGGAATTATGTGAGCCATTAGAATGATGTTTGTGTGTTACTGTAATGCTTACGTAGATTGAGTGTGTCGTTTGAGAGTGTTGATGTGCTGTCAAAATACAGTACTTTTGATGCTAAAAACTTGAAATTTTGTGCGTTCTCACAGCGATGTTAGTGGAATTGATGTGTTTTTATGTTTGTTTTTCAGGATTATAAGATTTGACAAGATTTTGGGATAAGTGTCCAGTTGCTGAAATTTTTACTGAAATACGAAACACTTTATGAGCTGTGGAAGTTTCCGCAAGTCATAAAGTGGATTCATATATGATATATAGTGAAGTGATGATTTACTGAAGTTGCATCTACGAACTGTCAGACGAGTCATAGAATTATGTATGAGTTTTGGATGAGGTCTCGTACTCTAAGGGCAGAAGTTGGGATTTTCTGAAAAGTCATCAAATGAAACCCTATATGGGTTGTAACCTAAATATATCCTGTAGAATGGTCTCATAGAAGTTGCTCCCAAATTTGAAGAATCAAGTCCACGAAGCATCGGTACGGGCCGAAAAATTAGTACGGCCCGTAACCTTGCTCATATTACCTCCCAAATCCAATTTTTCTATTTTGTTCTAGACTGGTATTTTAAGTACTATAAATAGATATTTTAGGTTATTTTCAATAGAGAACGAAGGAGAATGACCAGAGACCTTGAAAGAAGTTCTCAGAAACATTTGGAGCATAACTTTATGATTTAATCATTAACTTGTGATTTATTTTGAAGAGTTTGGGATTTCTTATTCTTAAATTCATCTTTTTAAGTGCTCAATTATGTTATTCTATATCATGATTCTTGCATCTACAATGATTATGCATAGCTAAATCCACAACTAAGGTTGTGGGAACCATGAAAAACTAACAAGGTAAAATCAGATAATTCATAATTCTTGGAAAGTGTGCATCCATGTATTATTAATTTCTTCGTTTTTATTGCTTTTCAATGGCAGATAACGTTAGAACTCACCTAGTTGTTATTGACTGGATCAAGGTAGTAATAAATGGGAAAGAGATTGATTAACATGATTTGATTGATTTCTTCTTTTCTAATCAACCAAACTAGATCAAGGGGAGGTTGTACTGGGACAATAGGTAAGGGTTAGTAATGTTACACTATGGGGATGGATCAAATCAAGTAGTGAAATTTACCTCTCGCCTGCGTTAAAGAGTTTGGTAAAATTAATTTATTGTTCTATATGGAACACGTTAGAAGAGAATGTGATTATCTAGTAATACCAAGTTAGGGAGTCATGGGGAACAAAATACCCTAGTTACTCTTCATACTGATTTACAACACTTAATTTATGTTGACTTTTTGCAAATTACAAACCCCCCCTTTGGGAGATACGTAGGTTAATTAACTCAAATTGTTTGAAATTACTCTGAGTCTACTATATTTCCCGTGGGTTCAACCCTAACCTTGGTTAAGTTATATATCTTGACAAAGATCGCTTGAACCTTTAAAAAGGTAGTGTAGCCTGGGCGACATCATATGCTGACTTGGTCAAATGGTCAACGACCACTCAAACTAAATCAAACTTTCCCAATTCCATGGGCAAACCTGTAATAAAATTCATAGTCACTCTCTCCGACATCAACTCGGGAATGGGCATTTTTTGCATCGACCCACCAGGTTTTTGGTGCTCATAATTGACTTCTTGGCAATTCAAACACTTTGCGACAAACTGGGCTATCTCTCTCCTCATACTAACCCACCAATAATGTTGTTTTAGATCATAGTACATCTTTGCCACACCCGATAGCATAATGGGCCTCCTCTAATATCAATCTCGCCCAGTCCCTAACTTTAGGCCCACAAACTCTACCATTTATCCTTAAAACACCATCAAGTCAATAACAGTTGCCTTGACTTCACGTCCCCCCCCCCCAACACTGTATCACAAATCAAGCATAACTTGGGGTCCTCAAGATGATGAGCACATATCTTATCAAACAAAGAAGATCTAGCCTCAACAAAGGACAAAATACATTAAGGAGGGGAAATTTCCAAATGGACCACCTATATAGCAAGTGACCTAACCTCTAAAGCTAAGGGCCTTTCCTTAACCCTCGAAAATGCCAAACTCCCCATACCAATAGCCTTCCGGCTCAAGGCATCTGCAACCACATTGGCCTTCCCAAGGTGTTTTAGAATAGAGATATCATAGTCCTTGAGCAACTCAAACCACCTACGTTGTCTTATGTTCAAAGTAGTTTGAGACTCCAATAATTGGTAAAGATCTCACTATTTACCCCTTAAAGATAGTGTCACCATAACTTCAACACAAATACAATTGCAGCCAATTCCAAATCATGGGTAGGGTAGTTTCTTCCATGCACCATCAGTTGTCTAGAATCATAGGCTGTCAACTTATCCCTTTGCATCAATACACCCCCAAACCCACAACAAACGCATCAAAATAAGCTACAAATGGAACTTTCTTCTCGAGTAAAGCAAGGACGGGTGTTGAAGTCAATAAATCCTTAAGCTTTTGGAAGCTCGCCTCACAATCATTTGACTATTGAAAAGCCACAACCTTCTGACTCAACCTAGTCAACGGGGCTGCTATAGAGAAAAATCCTTGAACAAAACATTGATAATACCTTGCCAAACCAAGCAAACTCCGAATCTCAATCACAGAAGTAGGCCTAGCCCACTCATGAACCGCTGCTATCTTAGCCGGATCAACCATAATACCCTATTTTAACACAACCTGGCCACGAAATGCAACAGACTCAAGCCAAAATGGATACTTTGAGAACTTTACATATAACTTTTCTTCCCTTAATCTCTGAAATATTATCCTCAAGTGCAGAACGTGATCGGCCTCGCTCTTGAAATAAACCAAGGGTCATTATGAACACAATCACAAAGATGTCCAGATAGGGCTTGAGCACTTGATTCATCAACTCCATAAAAGTAGTCGGGTCATTAGCCAACCTAAATGATATAAACACGAACTCATAATGCTTATAACAGGTCCTAAAGCTGTCTTTGGGATATCAGACTCCTGAACTCTTAATTGGAGAATACTGAGACACCCTGCAAATGGTAAAAAAGATCATCAATTCAGGGCAAGGGATATATGTTCTTGATGGTTAGTTTGTTAAGCTGACGATAGCCAATACATATACGCATAGTTCCATCCTTCTTCTTCACAAATAATATAAGATCACCCCAAGGAGACACACTCGGATGAATAAATCCCTTCTTTAACAAATCTTCCAATTGTTCTTTCAACTCCTTCAATTCAGTAGGGGCCATCCAATAAGGAGCAATAGATATGGGCGTAGTGCTCGGCTCTACATCAATAGCAAAGTTCACACCAATATTTGGAGGAACACTAAGAAAATCAGTCGAGAATACATCCATAAACTCTCATGCAACCCTAGTAGTCTATAATGATGGTGGCTCCTAAGAATAGGCCCGAACATGATCCAAAATATCCCTAACATCCCTTTTTCATCAGCCGACAAGCATGCATATATGAAATAACACCCTTAGAATAAGAGCTAGGTGCTCCACTGCACACCACCTAAGGCAAGTTGGGGCAAGACAAGGTTAGGTCTTCACATGACAATCAAGAATAGCATGATGAGGCAATAACCAATCCATATCAAATATCATATCAAAGTCTACCATATCTAAAAATATCTAATCAGCAATAGTATCTCTCCTCATAAAAGTCACAATCCAACCTCGATACACTCGATTCACCACTAATGATTCACCTACTGGAGTGGAAGCATAAATAGGCTCAGAAAACGGGTCACATATAATATCAATATCAGAAACAAAATAGGCCAGACATAGGAATAAGTAGAGCTTGGATCAAATAAAATTGAAGTTGAACGGTGGCACACTGTGACCATCCTTGTGATGACCGCATCGAAAGCCTCTACCTCTCTCTATCTAGGACATCATAGCAAACACTACGACCATTACTAGCCTGTGGGCCTCCATGGGCTCCCCTTGTCCCTATACAATGACCTCCTCTAGTACCACCCCTTATGCCTTTAGAGACGTCTCTGGCTACTATCTGAGGTCTTAAAGTTTGAGTAAGAAACACCCAATGTGGACAACGATTGGCAAAGTGCCCAACCTCATCATAAACATAACAAGCCTTAGGGTCTTGCTCCTGTAAACTGCTCCCATGTCATAGCTAGAGATCCAATAGGTCGATGAGCTACACTAGACCTCCACCACTCCTTGGCGATGCCGGTGAACTGGTATGATGTATAGGCAACCCCAAGTGACTCAGGAATAGCCAGGTTATATAATTGGTCCTAGAACTCCGATAGAAAATCATAAGATCTATCACCATGGTTGCCATCAAATCGCGAGGAAGCCAACCATATAAACCTCTCAAAACTCTTCTGCTCCATTGTAGACATGGCTAGGCTGGTAGAAGATAGTGTCACCATAAATAAGGGCAGTAAAATAGATAGAGCAACAGCCAGACTATAAAACTGAGAACCCAAACTTGGCCTGGATGTCTGCGGTATAATCATAGTGGTCATAGGAGAATCTATAGTAGCTAAAGCAGGAGTTGCTCCCTCCAATCTAGCCAATACCCTCAAAAGCAACTCCTGAACTGAGGGTGCACTCTCTAGGGTTGAGGGCAGTGGAATAGGATCTGCAGGCCCTACTAGTTTCTAAGTATGCTTCAGAGAAGCCTATCTAGTCTACCCTCATGGGGGAGTTGCCCATCTAACAAGTCCTCGACCCCCATCCCTATCACAAACTCTGCCTCGACCTTAAGTAGGAGCCACATCGGCCACCTCGACCTCTCCCATTGATCGACGGGATCTAGTAATCGATATCTATGCAGAAGGAGTAGATTAGACACTTTCAAAGTGGGTAACACAAAGAAACTAACGAATGAAAGAAAGACATGAAAGTCTTGCATATGAAGTTCCACTAGCCTCTCAAAGGTAGGTATGGATGTCTATGACTGATTCACGAGACTCTACTAGATACCCTGCTCTTGATTCACAATCCCAATGAACTTATAGCTCTGATACCAAACTTGTCACGACGCAAAATCAGATCGTAACTAAAGGAAGATAAATAAAGTGGAAATAACTCATATAACACAAGAAATCTCCCAAAACCTAGAGTCATTAGTACAAGAGCATCTGAATAGGGCAGAAGTATAAACACAACTATCTCAAAATGAGATACAAAACTGTCCCAGAAATATCTAGTACATAGTCTAAAAGCAATAAAGAGAATCCTAAAGATCCACAGCCACCCAAAGTTTGAGCCTCACCAGTAAGATCTAGATGTAAGAAGAATAACTCAACTAGAGTGATCAATAACCTTATTCGGGTATTTATGCTTGATCTATAGGAAGGAACAACGTATGGGTGAGTACACCCAAATGTACCCAGTAGTTTCAACCGACTAAGCAAGAGAAATCGATCAAGTATGCAATAACAAAGGTTATTAACACCTACGTCCAAAAAGGTTAGTGCAAAATAACTATACATAATTATAAGATACAATCTCCATGATCAGAAATAATATATTATAATGAGAGATATTATCAGAATGTATAGAACTCATCAAGCCATAAGCAAACTATCTCCTAACCTCACCACCTACTCGTGGTCAAGAAATGTCACAATATTCAATCATGCTACCTACCCATAGTTAAGGAATATCATATAATGTCATCCTTGCCCCCTGCTCGTGGTTAAGGGATTAAAAAGTATAGATCTCACCCTTGCCTCTTGCCTGGATCAAAGGGTTGTACAAATGTGGAGCATATTACCCTTGCCTCCTACTCGGATCAAGGGTTAGCACAAAGCAATCATGGCATATATGCTAATCAATAATACAACCCCATATATACATGTAACATATAGAATGGCATCAAAAATAGGAATACTGATACATGAATCTCATATAATCATATGCACATAAAGAATAATATCGAGTGTCATAGCTAATGCCCAAACTATGATCAAGTCTCCGATCATCATAATTACATAGCCAAGAATATCAACAACACCGGACCTTAATCGTTCAAATATGCAAGAATTTTTCAATAATACCAAACTTTACTCGTTCCAATTATGCAAAAATATTAATAATATCAGACCTTACTCGTCCCAATTATACATATACATCTCAAAGGTATCTCAACATCCATCAATTACCATGTAATTACTCAAATAGTCTCACAAGTCTCATATTATCACATTTTATCCCAAATCATGATTTCATTTCATCCATGGGATCCAAATATACAACATAATTCAGCTCAACTGAAATCACATTTTTCATCATTATCCCAACATGTCAACCCAATTACACAAGAATCTATCTTGATCTCACAATTACCATATAAATATGATAAATAACTCAAATCCAGTCCTAAAGAGGTTAATCAAACCTACCTCAATGTCAACGCCGCACTCAGACAAGCTTTCAATCAACTCAATCCACAAAACAATCCTCAAATTGATCCACCACTATCAACTATAGACACTACGCATCAAGAGAAGCATTTTAATAGTCATATTGACATAAATTAGAATTGGGGAAAATGGTCAAATTTAGGGCTAAAATCTGAAGTTTCCAAATCTGAAAATTAACTTAAAAATCAAGTTCTATGAAAAAATAGAGTCTGCGGGTAAAAATATTTTTTTTAATGGTAAATTAACATTTAAAGTTTATAAATCATAGTCTAATAACTCCCAATTTTGGACATTCAAAATCATGAAGTTAAAGACAAAATCAAGATAAAACGTATGAAAAATGATTAATATAATCTTCAAAACACTTACCCAACAAAATTCTTTGAAAATCATCTTTCAAAATCACCCTAAAAACTTGACAAGTTCGAAAATAGAATAAAAATAGTGTCTATCAGGTTTTAAAACTTGATCAGCGAAAATACTCTCCGCGACCGCGGAGCCTAACCAAGCACAACTATGCAAATGTGGGGCCCTATCTGAGAATGTGGAACACAAACTCACCAAGACCTCTGCAAATGCGGAGAAGAAAAGCACTTGCACCAGATATCAGATAAACCAGCAATGCTCAAGTCCAATTCCCTACTAGGAATGGACCCTCGAAACTCATCGAGACTTAGAATTTCATAAACTGAACATGTACCCATATGAAAAACAGTGATCTGGACTCAACAAAATAATCAGAATTTGTGCGGGATCTCCATGACACATTTACAACGTTAGTCAAATAAACTAGTTTAGAATTTAAAATACTAAATCTATCCTCGGCAACTCCAAAAATTATGATGAGAACATTTGTAGTGTTAGTTTCACCATCCAAAACTATAGGAACTTTCGGAATTTCAGCTTCCAAACTCTGAATGTTGACCAAAGTCAAACTTTGGTTCCAAAAGGAACTAAAATCACAACTTTGGGCCTAAGAACCTCATTTTAACTTTGAATTCAATTCTATAACTTCTTATAGACCAGTTTCAACATTCTGGAATTAATGGAATGAATGAATCTCCAATCTAACACCTGAAACTCAAAATAGTACAAAAACATTCTTTTTCAACAACTTAAGCTTCCAAAAAATGTCAAAACTCATTTTCAAATTTTATGACTCAGGATTTTAATCCTAATGATACAAATAGTTCAAATTAGGCTCAAAGTAACTTACAAAAGGGTGAAACAGTAATTCTCACAGTTAAGGCCAAAAAATAAGCAACTTGGTCATTATTGTTAGATTGTGTGTGGGTCTACTTTTTGGGCTTATGGGGACCTAGTTGGCCTACAACCATAGATATTAGGGTCCTATACCCACGTACAATAGTATACCTTAGTCCGATGATGATTGTCATATGGGCCTACTCAGATTTTGTCAATCGATATCCTTGCACAGTACTTGGGTTATTTAGTTAGGGTTTGGTAGTTCTGCAAACATGCTTACTCCATGATCTGAGTTCCAATTTGCTAGACTTACTGCAATTCTCCATATTTGAGCCTTTTATATTTATAATATTTCACTCAGTCAGCTAATGATGCCTGCTAGGTGCTTGTTATTAGTACTCATCCCTACATTTTTACATCTTTCGATAGTGCAGTCTAGGTATTAGCCATGATTACTCAGTTAGGGGATTCGTGAGCATTAAAGAGAAACTTAGTGAGCACCAATAGCACTAGACACTCTACAATCTCCTTCATTTTGATGGTCATCTTTGTATCTAAACATTGGCCTTATACATTATATTAGCTGGTATGTAGGAGTTTCCCTGGTTTTGTATCTTATTGTATATATGTGTGTGTGTGTGTGTATATATATATAAGTGTATGCTTATGTCTAGTGTAGCTTTGTACAGTTTACTTCCATGTTTTGGTAGAGAGTGTTGGTTTATTTAGGCATAGCTAGTATTATTGTGACTAGTGATTTAGGATAGGTACCCTGGGGATGGGAATTGGCTTGCCTATAGGTGGAATCTCACATGCACCATCATGAATGGGATCGAGTTGTGACAAGATGGTATCAAAGCTTAAGGTTCACTTGTCTCATCTGTATAGAGCTACCACCTAGTAGAGTCTTGTGGATGGTTGCGAAGACATCCGTGACTTCTCTCCAAGAGGCCACAGTATGTTTAGGAAACTTCATGTGTTATTGATTCTGGATATTTCCGCATATGTTGCATAAAGGTCATACTTCGAGCCAGGGTAAGGCTCCATAATTGGACCCAAATAAGGATCAGCCTCCATAGCGCATAGGGCATCGACCGAATGCCTATAAGTTTGCAACTAGATAGGAGGCCTACATGCATTTAGATTATGGGAGCCTCGGAGATAGGCTTTGTGCCCAGTTACTTGCCTGTAGTGACTGTGTATTATACTATAGGATAGGTTGTTGAGGGTGGGACTCTGTCGCAGACATCTTTACATTAGTTATGGTTTAAAGGTTATATGGGTTATGAATACTCCTTATAAAGATTACAAAGGGAAAAAAGGATGTGACTGAGGTAAGCTAAGCATTGATGTTGTCTATATACCGTATTTGATTATGTAACTAATAGGTTAACCCACTGGGCGTCCTAGTATTGATAAGTATGTGATACTTGGTATGTTTTTTATTATTTGTTCCTTATGTTATGACTATGAGCTATTAAAAGCTAAATATAAGCCTATACCCTAAGATTTATACATATTCCATTTCATTGTTGATAATATGAGTGGGTAATTATGTACTGTTGTTATATAGTATTTGAGAGGCTGATTGTCAGTTATATTTCTCGCTACACCTTGTGGCTCTGTGGTTATGATTCTGCCATTGCAATTTTGTCAATACACTATTCTCGTGTGTGATGATCCAAACTAGGGCCTAGATGTAACACGGCGAATGGGGAACCTAAAGGGACCCCAAACAAGCCTCTTAGCATATTATACACATCTTTGGTCGTAGAAGCAAGATAACTAACAAGAGAAAACATAAACAAGGGAAATTGGGACTAAGAGAGAGAGTTTAATACTTAAATAACATAGGTGAGTCAAAACTCAAGCATAATACATAACTTATCCAATAACACCTCAAGTCATAGAATTTAGCGTAAAACAAGCAACCGGGCTCACTCCATAGTAATGGCCATAAGTATTCCTAAATATACAACATGTAGTCTAATCATAAGCATGAAAAAGATAGATATTATCCCCGGACATAAGGACTCACCAAAGCTAACTTGAACAAGCTGTCTAGGTACGTGAAGGAGAATCAATGGGAGCTCTGATTCCTACATGGTATTATCATGTATGCATAGAGTATGCGTTAGTATGTTTGTATGTACTAATTATATAGGGTGCAATGCAACAAAAGATAAAAAACATAGGTAAAATGTAATATCATAAGCAATGGATAGCATAATAACAATATGTCATGTATGAATAATGCTTGAAGTAAAACATGCTTATATAAAAAGTATTACAGGTGAAGAAAGAGACCATCTCTATCGACCAAGCAAACTTAGCACTTGGAATCCAAGGTAGACCACCCCTTAGATGTGATTGAGGTACCAACCCCTCAATTGTTTGATGCACATGACCACCCTCCATCAGAAATGATTGAGGTACCAACCCCTCAATAGGTTGATGGCTTACCACCCCCATCCGAGGCGATTGAGCTATTAACCCCTCAATTGGTTGACGGACATAACCACCCTCGACAGAAAATGATTGATGTACAAACTCCTCAATTGGTTGATAGACATGATGACCCTCCGTCGAAAGTGATTGAGGTACCAATCCCCCAATTGGTCGATGGCTTAAAAATCGCCCCCATCCGAGGCGATTGAGGCATCACCCTTGAATTGGCTATGGTCAACTCACAACACAATAAATACTCCTCATGAAATCAACAAATATATACCATCCTTTTAGCATCATAAATTCACTTAACTCATATACCATTCATTAGGCCTTCAACAACTCAAGAAACATGATCTGGACATTTTATCAAGCACTTGGTAGGTGTATAATGCTAGTGTAAAACGATGCAATTCAAGAGTGAATTCATACAAGAAAACTTAATGTAAACCACCCACCAACTCTTGGTAATACCCTCATGCATTATACGTCAAAATCCTTTATCAAATCTTAAGATATACCAAAGACTCGTAACTCAAAACATGCTTAAACAGTCACACTTTTAAGACATAGTCAAATTCATAGTAAGAGACCCATAAGTAAATCAACTTAGAAACATGAGATTTATATAAAAAGGAAGCTTGGGTACCATGGGTGAAAGGACCCAATGGTTGAGACCCACATACCTTAACTTTGGAGATTTCCTTGACGAAGATTGGAATTGAATGAAACCCTTAAGATTAGGAATGAGCTTTGGCACTTGAATTTTGAATGAAATATTTGTCTAAGTGTTTGAAAGACTATTGGAGAATGTCATGTATGATATGAATGTGAAATATATCTCAATATAATTATTTTTACGCATGGGAAGACTAAGGCCCAAGAACCCAAAGCCTTGGACTGAGATTAGAAAAATTGGCAACAAAATACACTGCTCCGCGACAGGTCAGAGTCGCGGAGCAGTTGCGGACTGCTGCTGGAATTTGTTTTCTGCTACGGTCCTCTAAAATTTGAGTTATACCCACTTCCCACTCAATTTTATCCCTTGAACAAGAATGTGAAGCCGAATTTTTGATATCACGCACGGATTTTGAGACATTTGGAAATTATGATTATGGGTATTTTTAGGCACATTTTCGGGCACTTTTTTTGGGGTCATTTCAATATCTCCGCCTTGGGAACCTTCATCCCAGAATGTCAAAGAAACTTATATAAGAGAAGTAAGCAAGATACTTTCAACCCACACAAGAATGTAAGAATGCACTTAAACATCACTTCAAAAATCTCAGCATAAGTGTTAAAATCACCATGAACTTGTCAATATAAACATGAATATATGCAAATGACATGAGGGTTGAGACTTAAGACTTGGAATCATAGAAAAATGACTTGACATGTAGTCACAAGCTTGAATAAAATGAAAGAGGTACATATATTACTTCTCCATGCCCACTCCAGCTCCCGGAGAGACACTTTTGACTTGACGATTCTTCTAAAGGGCCTTGACGAACACAACATCCTTATTAATCAACTCTTCCACCCTTCCAACCAATACCTCTACCGGGGTCTTCTTCTAAGACAACTTTGTAACACCCCACATTTTACATCTACTAATGCTATGTGAATGAATCATGATATGGGTTGGTCAAATTAGCGTTAATTGTTGAAAGTGCTTGAATCTCGTGTTAATGGGTAATACGTGCATCTAACGCTTAAGGGAGTCGGGTGTATAGGTGTTTTGTGTTATATTGATGAGATCACAGCCCTAAATAAAGTAAAATAATTGAGGTTCTTGTATGAACTTAATAATCTAGTAGGTGAGTCACCTACTTGCTTAGCTTAAATTTGTAAGCTAAACGGAGACGAGGCCCGATGTCGAATTTGTCAAAGTCCGATAATGAATAAAGTTTGTGTTAAGGGTGTAAGTTTAGCTTATGTTTTTACATCATGAGTGAACTAAAATTCCAGTTTGGGAAGCATAGAAAAATAGGACCAAGCCCATCCAATTAATTGGTAATTTTGGCCTAAAGTAACTAAAGGAAAATGAGAAGAACGGGCAGCAAAAGACCCATCAAATTTAGAACCCAATTAGGCCCAATTTTGGAGGACAAGATGCTGCATTATTAGATTAATTATATGAGGTATTAGTTGGTGAAAAGGTCAAAAGAAATTTATCCAAGTAGTTACGTAAAAAGTGGTCAAAATAGCTCCCACAATCATTTTCAACTTGCAGCAAAAACAAAAACAGCTTTACTCTCTAAGTTTTCTCTCAATGTTTCTTGACCTTAAGCAGAAGCCAAAAGGATCTTTTAGGCTTATTAAGGAGGATATCAACTATAAAGATAAAGGAAAGTGATTATAGTTATGTTTTTAGTAAGGTTTCTTCATGAAAATCAAGAAGTACATATGACAGTATGTTATGCTGGAAATTCTGGGCAGCATATGTTCAGAAAATTGCTACACCCTTGCCTTTTATTTTAGTGGCTTCTATATGGTTTGTGGGATGTGTTATGAAGAGAATTTGATATTTTTTACATGGTTTGAGTTATAGATATTACCCTAAGGTTTCTACCCTGACTTTGGTTCATTAAATAATGAGTTTGATTGTGCTAGCTTAAGTGTGATGTTGGTTGGAAGTTGTAGGCTGTTGGATGGAAAGCTATTGGCTCACATCCTTCATGACTTCTTGGGAGATGTTCTAAGATTGTTTTAGCACTGTTTGTGTGTATAAATGTTGTTGGAACAGTTTGGTTAGAGTTGGAACAAGTTTGGAATTATCGACGTCGAATGTAGCGAAGGGGGATAACGTTATGCTATCCATTTGTACGTTGTGTAGTATTGTTATGTTCTATGCTTTGTGGGCTGCTGTAAGACTATTAAGGGTCTAAAACAAGATGTATATGATGTGTACATAAGAATGGTTGCAAGAAAATATGATTATAAGTGACAAGATTGAAGGAATGCCTTTGGGGCGATAGTTATAAGCTTGCTGTCCGGATGTTAGTTTTTTATGATATTGGACTACCTAGAAGTATTGTGTTGCTGCTAATACTAGTCTTACTGCCTAGTATGCAGTAGATAAATATTTGAGGGAAAATCAGCCACTCCAAGATAGTAACGAGATCATACAACGGAGTATGTAAGGCTACTTCATTTCGTATCATTTGGCATGAAACATAGAGTCCTCCTTGGTAGATAAAGGTAGTTGCCAACTCCGACACAACTATTGACCATGTCTCCATTTTTTTCACATGTTCATATGCTCCTATACATGATCATTTTCAAATCAGCATATACACGTGAATACCAATTTACATGAGTTCTTGTTACTAAATAAAGTTCACGAGTTGTTTCACCTCATATGCATTTCATTATGTATGTAACATGCTCTCTTCATTATCATATTATCTTGTATGATTATATATACATCATATATTATATATACAACCCTAAATCTCCAATATTTTGACAACTAAAAGAATCATCTCAAAAGTAATTGAAAGATAAAGTAAATAGTTTTTGATCGGTGATAGCCCGAGGGGTGGAAGCATCACCTAGCCAAGGATGATCCTATCACGGGTGGTAGCCCGAGGGATTAAGGAAGTACCTAGCCAAGGATGATCCCGATACAGTTTACCACTGATCAATTTGTCATTTAAAGTACATGATGTGCACAGATTATACAGTAAAGATAAGATAATATAAAGAACATAAAGTATATGATCCTAAAGTATATCCAAAGGTGGTCTCTTATTCCAGACCAGTGCATAGTTTCATTTGAAGTTGTTACTTCATACACAGTATTTCATGCCTTACATACTCAGTACGTTATCTCATACTAACGTCCCTTACGGGGAACCTGCATTTCATGCTGCAAGTATAAGTGCTAGTAGATCTCCCCAGTAGAGTCAAGGACATCCAGCTGCTATTACCAAGCTCCAGGTTTTTCCGGAGCTTTATATGTGTCTACAGCTTATATGTTTGTATTATATAGTTAATTAAATCAGGGTCCATCCCGACTCTTATTCGATACTTTCTCTTATCTAGAGGCTTTGTAGACTATGAAAATTAAAGTGTGGTCATGTCTCGTACTTTTGACACCGTAGCCCCAACGGCCTAGTCACATGCATTTCCTTTTAGCTGTATCACTGTTTACTTGCATAAAGGCATGTTAAATTATAGAAATGCATTATAAAGTGTATAGAAAGTACATAGATATAGGTTGGTTCTCCCGAGCCTTATTGACAACGGGTTCTGGTCCGCCCTAACGGGACTTGGGGCGTGATAGAAGTGGTATTAGAGCCGGTCATCCTAGGGAGTCTACAAAGACATGTCAATTTAGAGTTGTGTTTATCGATGTGTTGTGCACCACATTTATAAGCAGGAGGCTACGTGACATTTAGGAGTTGTTACTGTCCTTTTATTCTTTAGATCATGCCATAGAGCTAGGTGAATTATGTCTAACTCCTAAATTATTTTGTACAACGAGCAAGTATGCCAGAAGCCAGGAAGAACAAAGGTAAATGAAAGGCAGTAGAAGTGGTGGCTTGTTCTGCCAGTCATGTGCGACAACGAAATGAGGCTCAAGATGAGTCTCTGTCGCGGACATCTCTAACCGCTCCAGCTCCTGATGAACCCAGAAATAGTGAAATTCTCCCAGAACCACCTATTGATGCTGCAGTGCAGGATCTGAGAAAAGCAATTCAACTACTGACTCGCATAGTTGTTGTTCAAGGCCAAAGACAGGAAGGTATAGTTATAGGTACAGGTGGTGCAAATAAGGAAGTTGGCATAAGAATACGTAACTTCCTTAATTTGGACCCTCCAGCCTTCACTGGGCCTGATCCTAATGAAGATCCCCAAGACTTTATTGATCAGATTCAGCGCACTTTAGATGTTATGCATGTGAGTGATACAGAAGTTGCCGAGTTAGCAGCATATAGGTTAAAGGGTGTGGCTATATTGTGGTATGAAGCTTGGAAGCAATCCAAAGATATAGATGCTCCCCCAACCACTTAGAAGGAGTTCAAAAAGGCATTTCTCGGCCATTACTTGCCATTAGAGATCCGAGAGGCCCATGAAGATCAGTTCTTGAATCTCCATCATCTCTAATTTAATTCCCTGTCCAGCTTTGCTCCTAATGTAGTTGCTACTATGGCAGATAGAGTTCATCGATATGTGGATAGATTGGATACGTATTTGGTTAGAGACTGTACCATTACTACATTGAATAAAGACATGGATATAGCGAGAATGCAAGCTTTTGCATAGAAATTGGAGGATTAAAGGCAAAGGAGAAGGATACAGGAGTTAGAAAGGACACAGTCTAAGATGACTAGGTCTTCAGGGCAGTTTACACCCTCCCAAGGTGAGTTTAGGCCTCGGTTTTCTAATAGACTGCCTAGGCCATCATTCTCCTATTCTGCAGCCAGTGCTCCACCATAACTTCAAGGGTCTAGAAGTAATCAGTTTGGTC
>JAOTQR010004433.1:0-55774 GCA_025774065.1 Solanum ossicruentum | reverse complement strand
ATGAAACAACTCGTGAACTTTATTTAGCAACAAGAACTCATGTAACTTGGTATCCACGTATGTATGTAGATTTGAAGATGACTATCTATGAAAGCATATAAACATGTGAAAAAGTGGAGACACGGTTAATATTTGTGTCGGAGTTGGTAAGTACCTTTATGTACCAAGGAGGAATCTATATTTCATGCCAAATGATATGAAATCAAGTAGCCTTACATACCTCGTTGTATGACCTCGTTACTACCTTGGAGTGACTGATTTTCCCACAACTATTTATCAGGTGTATATTAGGCAATAAGACTAGTATTAGCAGCTACAAAACACTTCTTGGAAGCTCAATACCATAAAAACTAATATCCGGGCAGCAAACATTTATTTAGCGATGCAAAGACATTTCTTCACCATATTCACTTATAATTGTATTTTCTAGCAACCATTCTTATATACATGTCTTGTCCATCTTATTGTAGACCTTTAAAGTCCCACAAATCTTAGGCACAACTTGTCCTTTTTGCCAAAACGAAAAACACTTTTCAGAGGTGAAACCTTGAGATATACCCAATATCCCATATCAAATTCAAGATCTCTCCACCTCATGTCTGAATATGACTTTTGTCGGCTTTGGGCCATTTTCAATCTGTCTCTTATCATCCTCACTTTTTCCATAGCTTCCAAGACCAAAGTAGCCCTAATAATGCCATTGTACCTGGACCAAACAAGCCATCGGTGATCTACATCGCTTATTATAAAGAGATTCAAAAGAAGACATCTCGATGTTAGAATGATAACTATTGGTATGTGCAAACTCAATAAGAGGCAAGTGATCATCCCAATTACCTTTAAATTCCAAGACACATACTCTCAACATATCCTCTAATGTTTGAATGGTCCTTTTAGCAAGATCATCTGTTTGAGGATGAAATGATATTCTTAGCTTAACTTTGGTACCCAAACCTCATTGGAATACCTTCCAAAAATGAAAAGTGAATTGAGGGCCACGATCTGATATTATTGATAAAGGAATACTATGTAACCAGACTAACTCAAGAATATATAACCTTGCAGAATCTTCCGCACTATACGAAGTCTTAACAGGAAAGAAATGAGCTAATTTGGTCATACGATCCACAATCACCCAAATTGAATCATATTGTTTTCGAGTGTGAGGCAATCCAATAATGAAGTCCATATTGATTTGCTCCCACTTCCAAGTTGGGATTTCAATGTCTTGAGCTAGCCCACCAAGCCTTTGATACTGGCTTTCACTTGCTAACAATTTGGACACTCGGCCAGAAACTTGGCGATGTCCTTTTCCATATTACCCTACTAATAGACTTCCTTCAAATCTCGATACATTTTGGTGCAACCCGGATGAATAACATAAGATGAATCATGAGCCTCTTGTAAGATCAAGGTTCTCAATCCATCTATATCTGACACACACAAACGACCTTAGTATCTAAGGACACCATCTCCCCCTAGTGAGAGTTCCTCCACTTTCTTTTTTTCAAATAATTTCTTTAATTCAATCAAAGTAGGGTCAAGGTCTTGCTTTGACTTTACATTAACAATCAACGAAGATTGCGACCCATCATGAACAAATATGCCACCATCATTAGCACCTTACAACCTAACACCCAATCTAGCCAACTGATGGACTTCCTTTGCCAACCCTTTCTTTTCACCCTCAACATGACTTATACTACCTATGGTTATTCTACTCAAAGCATTGGCCACCACATTGGCCTTACCTAGATGGTAGTGGGCACTTATATCATAGTCTTTAAGAAGTTGAAGACATATATGTCGCCTTAGATTCAAGTCCCTTTGAGTGAACACATACTGCAAGCTCTTGTGATCGTTAAATACATCCACTTGAACTCCATAGAGAGAGTGATGCTAACATTTTAGAGCAAATACTACCACTGCCAATACAAGGTCATGAGTTGGATAATTGTGTTCATGCACTTTCAACTTTCTAGAAGCCTACGCTGTGACCTTATTATTTTGCATCAACACACAACCCAACCCAACCCTAAACCATCTGGAAGAGTCAAGATAAGATCCGAAGTCAGTTTATCTTTCAATGTCTGAAAACCCTTCTCACATTCATCAGACAACACAAACATGGACTTTTTCTGGGTCAATTTGGTCAAAAGGGATGCAATTGAAGAAAATCTTTCTATAAACCATCGGTAGTAACCTGCCAAATCCAAAAACTTTCTTATGTCAGACGGAGTTCAGGGTCTAGACCAGCTTTGCACCACCTTAGTCTTCTTTGGGTCCACCATAATACCTTTATCAGCCACTACATGGACAAGGAAAGCAATTTCTTTCATCTAAAATCCACATTTGCTGAATTTGGCGTACAATTTCTTATCTCTCAAAGTTTGAAGGACTATTTCAAATGTCCCTCATGTTTCTTCTCACTTCGAGAGTAGACTAGCACATCATCAATAAAGAAAACAACAAAAATATCAAAGTAGGCTTTGAAGACTCGATTCATAAGATCCATAAATATAGTCGGTGCATTCATCAATCCAAAGACATCACCAAAAACTCATAGTGCCCATAACTTGTTCTAACATCTATCTTAGGAATATCACTTTCCCTAATCCGTAATTGGTAATACCTAGAACGAAGATCGATCTTAGAAAAATGTCTAGCTCCTTATAGTTGGTCAAATAAATCATCTATCCTCGGAAGTAGGTACTTATTCTTAACAGTGTCTTTTTTGAGTTGATGATAGTCAATGCATATTCGGAGTGACCCAACCTTCTTCCTTACAAATAGAACAGGAGCACCCCATAGAGATTTGCTAGGCCAAAGAAATCCCTTCTCTAATAGATCTTTCAATGGATCCTTGAGTTCTTTCAACTCCGTTGCTGCCAACCTATAGGGCGAAATAGAGATAGGTTTGGTATTGGGAAGGAGGTCTATACCAAAATCGATTTCCCTTTCAGGAGGAGTACCAGGAAGATCATCGGGAAACACATTGGGGAACTCATTGACTATAGGAACTAACTCAAGCGAGGGAACCTTAGAAGACAAATCTCAGACCCTAACCATATGATAGGTACAACCCTTAGATGTCATCTTACGTTCTTTAAGATATGAAATAAACATTACCACAAAATCTTGCCCTTCCCATTCAAAAAAGAGTTAATTAGGAATTTGGAATTTAACCTTACGGTTCAACAATCTATGGTGGCATAAGAGGCATAAAACCAGTCCATACCAAGGATGATATCAAGTTCTACAATAAACAATTTAATAAGATTTCATGGAAGAGTCTTATGCATAATAGACACAGGAACATTTTTATAAATTTTTTTAGCAACTATTGAGTCATCCACGGGAGTAGACACAAGAAAAGGGTCATGCAGAATTTCGGGACTTAAATTGAACCAATTGGCAAGGAAAGGGGTCATAAAGGATAAGTTGGCACTAATATCCAACAACACATAAACATCAAAATCAAATGCTTTCAATATACCTATGACAACATTTGGCTGATCTTCCACCTCTTGCCTCCCATGTAATGCATAGAACCTATTATTGCGAGGACCACCACCTTGTTACACAGCTTGTAGCTTTTGGTCTGCCTGCACATCTTTACCATGTGGGTGACTACCCTTACCCTTATTATGAGCCTTGAGGAAATTGAAAATTTTGTGACCTAGTTGGCCACATGCAAAACAACTTACCGACTCCCAATAGCACACACCACCATGGCTTTTACCACACTTTTTGCATGTTGGCCGAGCTTGAGCATGGCAACCACTTGGTTGACCCTTAGTATGTTGAAACTGATCATTAGTATGCCTTTGGTTGAAAGCATTAGAAGACCCTTGTTGTTGGAACCTTTGCTTTTGAAGACCTCGATTACTATCACCGCCCTTGTGACCCTAATACTCACCATCATACCTCGGCATCTTACCATCATTTTTCCTCAGCTTGCAAAACTTCTTTTCCTCAAGTTGCTCGGTATAAATCATAAGTCGAGACAAATCCACGCCTTGGATTAGTATGGCAGTTTGGCATTCTTCATTGATGAGGTCGGAGACTACCAAAACAAACATATTCCTCCTAGCCCTAGGATCGAATACCAACATAGGAGCATATTTGGAGAGTGTGTTGAATTTCAATAAGTACTCACGAACGCTCATCGACCTTTGCCTCAAGTTCATAAACTCTTTCATTTTGGCTTCCCTTAATTCAACAGGGAAAAAGCGGTCCATGAACGCAGCCTTGAATTCTTCCCAATCAGTTGGACTACCAAGTACCCTTTCACCTTCCCACTAATCATACAAGATTTTGGCAAGGCTTTTAAGTTGGTAGGCCACCAACTCCGCCTTCTCCTCCAATGACACACTCATAATCAAGAGAACCTTTTATACCTCATCAATGAACTCTGTGAGATCCTCATCAATTCTATTTCCATAAAATTCTGGCGGGTCCATATGGGTGGAATCTCTCACCCTAGCTGCCTAGGTGGGAGCTTGAGGTGCTGGAGCTTGAGCTTATGCGCTTGAGTTGCCTAATAAGATGGAGTTGGTTCACCCTGTTTTTCATGTATCTATGTTAAGGAAGTTCATTGGTGATGCAAGTTCTATAGTTCCATTGGATGTTGTGAAGGTTGGAGAAAATTTGACTTATGAAGAAGTATCGGTACAAATTTTGGATCGACAAGTCAAGAGTTTGAGAAATAAGGATGTGGCATCCATCAAGGTGCTATGGAGGAACCAACATTTTGAGAGTACTAAATGGGAAGTTAGCAGACATGATGAAGAAATATCCCCATCTTTTTCTAACTAATCAAGCCTAAGGTTTAGGTAATTCTATTCCTCGAGTCCGAATTTCTCGTTCTGTACCATTTTGTCACTGTTATAATTATTAGGTATACTTAATTATTTTGATGTTACTTTATGATATTTGTATAAGTTTTGCATGAAAATAAGCTCTACTTTGCATTTTGACATGTTAGGCTCTTAGTCAGTATATCAATTCCTATTCATTCAAACTACTCTTGTCTAATTTGGGGAAGAATGATCCTAAGGTGGAGATATTCTAATGTACCAAATGTTTTTAAGCCTATATTTGCATGAAAGGATTCAAGTGAATTCCTATTGAGTTAAGTAAAATTTGAAATGAATATTATCTTATTGATTAGCTTGGTTTAGTTATGTGATTCTTGAGGTGGTCTTGGAAGGACGGTTGGTTTATCCTTTGTATAATATTTGGGGGCAATGTTATGTAAAGTTAAGACCAAAGATGAAGTTTGGTTTGCATTTGGAATTGTTTGAAATGAAGGTATATGTGAAGGTTGAGTAATTGACTTGTTTGGGAGTAATACTTTTGCCATTGTTACATGGCTTGCATGGTAAGCCTTTGACATTCCCTCAGCATGACTTGAGACCATATAATGCCATGCCATGGCACCATGTGAAAGGATAATTTGGCCATACCTAGGTCTCATGCACACTCCCTCGTGTTTGTCATCTTTCTTCTTTTTAAAAGTAAGTCAAAAAGCCCATTTGCACCACATGATTTCACTCCCTTTTCCCCACACGTTTTTTACAAATTTTTAGTGATTAAATGACCCTTATAACCCCCTCCAAGAAAAATCAGTATAAATTATCTCCCTATACTTAGTCTCTACATCACTCTTCAAAGAAACCAAATCCCCTAATCTACATTGCTCTCCCAAACTCTCTCAACACTTAGGCTAAGTATTCTTCAAGATCTCCACCAAACATCTTCATCTTCTCAAGGCTAAGCAAGCAAGGTATGTGGGTTTGATTCTTAGTTTCCTCTCAACAAAGAAATGCTCTTCGAAAAACTAAATTTACAATATGAATTTTCAATCTTTGATTTATGTATAATTTCATACTAATTGCTATTTGCTTAATTTATGGTTATTCATATATTTTATGAGTATTTATGAATATTTATTAAGGCTTTACATTATTTAATTCAGGCATTTCAAATTTGCATTATTTAAGCTAAACTATATTCTCAAGTCTTAGATCCACAAATGAGTTATTATGATTTTATCCTAAAATGTTCCTATCATTATTGTAACTTTGTATGAATATAAAACTTGATATTTTAAGGTTACTGAAACAGTCCCAAACATGATTTAAGTTGATTTATGAACTTTGGATATTTGTCTTTCATGGCATAATATAAACTTATGATTTTGGACAAGAACAATAAATACAAGTATGAAATGATATTAGGTAACTTAAGACCCATTCAGTTTTATTTTGAATCTTTGTTAATGTGCTATTCTAAGTACAAGTTTGAATATGATTTATTTTACAAGTTATGACTTTCCAAACTAAAGTAATTTTTAATTATTTCTAATATGGATTGTCCGTTTCCGTGGGATTTTCAGTTAGCACCGAATGAGTTAGGCGTGGGACTCGACCTAAAGGGTCTTATATAATGCTTCTAATCTCATAACTATGTGCCATCATAAGATATTCTGATTATGCCTTTTTAGGCTTTCTTACTAGTGGATCCATTTAGTATTTCCATTTCTGGAGTTATACCCTTGCATGTTCACTTACTCTTTAGCTAGTGTGGAGTATGACATCGATATTCCATATTATAGCTCATATAGTTTTTTTGGTTATGATTTTATGCCCACACTTATTTGCTTTTGTGCTTCTATATGCATTTTCATGGCATCTTTATGTTTTACTTTGGAATTGAATATATTGTTAAAGCTTGGAGTTTGTCATATTGGGTAAGTATTCTTTGTCATTGTATTTACTTCTTACATTGCATACCCGCATACTTTGTACATTCCAAAGTACTAACTGCATTTTTGCCTATATGTTATAATCATGTAGGGACATGCAATCTACCTTATCCTCCTCCTTTCTAGCTAGATTGCTCGTGAAGACTTTAAGCTTTGGTAAGTTCCATTCATCGGGAATAGAACCCTTATCCTTAAGCTTTGCCTTTGGTATTCAAAAATTTGATGTACTTTCATTTTGAATTAGTATTGAGGAGCCTAGACTTGTATTCTTGGCTCTATTTATTGTCATTGTTTAGAGGTGTATCTGGACTATTGCTACACTTAGTATGTTTTAAACTATTTAACTTATTCTTCCACTTATGATTACAAGTTGTCCCTTAGTCGCATTCCCCATATTTCATTGTCATTTATTGGCCATTTACCATTTAAACCTATAATGTGCAATTATGATTTAAGAGGCTTATTTCGGGGCCTTCGGGTTCTCATTTGCCATGTCACATCTAAGCCCTAGGTTTGGGTCGTGACAGTTGTGAGTCAAAATTATCTCACGAACTTGAGTCATAAACTTGTCAAGGAAGTGGCTTAAAGACACCAATTACTCAACATGAAGAATGATCTGAAGAGCTTGCTTGTTACTAGAGGTTATGAGTTGGACCGTTTTGAATAAGAAGTTAATGTTTTGTATGTCGACTTCAAACTAAGCAATGGATTAATCTAGGCTCCCAACTCAATGGTGATCAACCATGAGTTCGGGTCTCAAGAAGGTGGTGCTTTATGTGGAAGATATATGGGGCCAATGCATGTCATCAAGGCCAATAATCATCCAAGATGAGAAAATTGAGGAAATGATACTAAAGTTGCAAGAAAAAGCCCTAGAAATCTTATATGGAAACTTTAGTTCATTTGAAGTTTGAATTGTTGCCTAGTTAGAGGTCACAAAATGTGAAGTTCAATTTGAAAAAGGCCTCTTGACACTCCTATGTCTACCCAAGGAGCCAAAGAGAAAGGTTGATATCAAGTTAGGTAGTCAATTCAAGTCCTCAAAGCGGAGAGACCGGTGGAAAATTGTTGATGGTCACTCATCATACTCCTCATGAGCTCAAATGGAAAATTATCCTAAAATTGGGGATAAGATTCACTTCCACAAAGTGGAAACACAAATGGGTGATGAATCAAGTTTTTTTCATACTGTAATATATTATTGCATATTAAATTCATAGAGAAGATTCTTTAATTTGGTTTTTGATTTTTAGCTAATCCTTACAATTTTCAAGTCTTTGGTAGTGGTTCTCCACAGGTTTTGAAGTATCAGGATGACAAGAGTTGAAGAAATGGGTGGAAATGCCATCAAAAATTGAAAAAGGAAGAACCTATTCTATTTTGACCGCACTTTGGGGCCCAGGCATGGCCAATCAGTGAAGGGAAGATTGCCTAAATGGGCCTGGGATCACCCAAAGATGCAAAAACTTTTCCCAGGTATGGCACTCAGCAAATCTCTGTGAAGGCGGTTTAGTTCTGCAAACGTAAAGTGTGAACTTGGTGATGGGGCAGGATCATGCTAATTTTCCACAAAGGCAGAAGACTGAGCGAGTGTCGTAGATGAAAAGATAAGTCACTTGTGATATTGTCTGTTACATTCATAATATGAAGATTATGGCCAGGGAATAAGATCAAGTGTGAGGTAAACAATGTTTCAAAACTTTGGCGATCACACATCTTAAAAAACAGTTCATGTTCTTCTTTGTTCATCCTTTTTGTTACCATTCAAAGGTATGTCCACCTTACTCTACTACATTCTTGCTCAAAGATGGCGATTTGTGCAACCTTTGAATCCCATGATATTGGTGTTGCTTCTTTGCTAAACCTTTCTCACCGTGGTTCTGAAGTTTGACACCAAGATAACCTTTGCCATTGTTGTTTTCTGAGGTTCATCATTTTGTTACCAAGGTGCTACACCTCTAGGTACTTTAGGAGAAGATTTATGGGCCTAAATAATGAGAAATGAAGTGGATTTTGATGTGAAATTGTTGCTCATTGTTGGGGTAGTGATTAAATGTTGTTAAGGATAGATATGGGGGTGATGTTTTGTCAAAACAATGCTTCAAATGTGTTTCTACAATGTTTTTTATGAAAAGCCTCGGCAAAGTCATGAATATGATACAGGTGAGTGTTGCTTTCTATGAACGCAGACACTATACCGGCTATTCTGGGAATTCAAGGCCTCCTATGAATGTGGATAACCTTTCGAAACAAAAAAGTGTAGAGTGCCTTGAACTCCATGAATGTACTAGTGTCACTGGTGATACAGAGTACAATATGTCACTATTCGAAAATAGCAATACTTCACTGCTTGATCCATACTCTATCAAGTTGATTCCCTTGATCTAAATTCTTCTAATACATGCTATAAAACGTCTATAAGTTGTTCTTATCATGTGGTTTTGATTGTAGGTCTAACTTTGTGAAGACGGATCTTGATAACACACTTCATTGAAATCAAATCCTACTAGAGGTAAGGGAAGAAGATTAAAGCTCCAGGTTCGATATTCTATGTCAAGGAGCTAATTAAAGTCAATTGCACCATAATAGTCGATATGTATGTTAATGCCTTAGAAACCAACTATGGAGAGGAGATTTGGGTTAGTGTGCTAAGAGATCACTTTAAGGAATCCCTCGTCTCCTCTTTTACTTTGTAGTAGTACAGTAAGGTCATAGTACCATTGTAGCTGGGGGTGCTCCTATGATTTGATTGAATTTAATTTTTTATTTTTACTATGGGACGCCATTGTCGGGCTTGTATATATCAAGTAGATTTGGAAGCTTTTTATTTTTCTGTTTAATGGTATGTATAATCGGCAATTCTCTATGATAGATTGAGTGACGACATTCTTAAGGAAAAATCGTCAATTGGGTGTATGTGTGTCTGAGTAGAATATTGTCTTTGGTGAAGTATGAGTAGTCATTGACTCTTGTTGGAGCTATACATTGGGATTGTGATATGTTTGGTGCTAATATATTTAGTCGTGTTGTGGATTGTGAAAAAGACATACACCTAAGATAAATGGTTTTGGGATGGTATTGAGACAATACTTGACTCCTTTTGTGACTTTTACTTGCTAGATGGATAATTTGAAAAATGAGTCCCCTATGCTTAACTTGAAAGTAATATTGACCTTTTTTTGCTTGATTTGCATGCCATGTATGTAGTAAGTTTTTGTTTTGTCTCTTGTGTACACTTGTGTCACCTAGAACTTTTCGTATTGGTCTTGATACACTTTGGTTGAAAAAATGATCTTTGGCATTCTTTAGTTTTAAGTAACTCCACTTAGCCAAAATAGCCACCAAATGCATTGATTTTATTCCCAGTGTCTCTTTGAGATTAATCTATAATGACTTGGTAGGTCATTTTTGGCTTTATCTTTGAGAATTACTATTTTACCCTCTCGTAAGTTGCTTTGGGCCTAATATGAAATATTTGAATGATAATCATAGTTTTGAAAGTTGAAAATATGAGTTTTGACCTTTTTGAAAGCTTAAGTTTTTGAAAAAGTGAGTTTTTGTGTCATTCTGAGTTTTGGAGGTCGAATCGGGGATCCGTTGATTCTATTGGCTCCAGAATATCATAACTGAACTATAGGAAATTGCGAGAATAATTCAGAGTAAAAATGAGGTTTTTTGGCCCAAATTTGTGATTTTTGTCATTTCTAACCTAAGTTTGACTTTGGTAAACATTCGGAGTTCAGAAGCTCAGATCAAAATTTCAACTATTCCAATAGTTCCTGATAGTGAAAATAGTCACCTCATAATTTTTGGAGTTTCTGAGGGTAGCTTTGGTGTTTTCAGTCTTAAACTAGTTTTATTTGCTTGCATTGGTAAATATGGGATGGAGACCTCAGAATCAAATTCCGATGAATCCGTTAAATCCAGGCTGCCATTCTTGTTTGCATACATATAAAGTTTATGAAATTCTGAGTCCAGATGAGTTCTAGGGGTTCGTTTTGAGTTTTGGCATTGGCTAGTGTGAGGGGTATCTGATGCAACTCAAATTGTACTCCACCTTAGTAGATCGCAAAGGTATGAGCACTTTTGTGCTCCATGATTGTGGGCAAGGTTTCGGCTTCAAAGAACACTTTTATGTGTCATTTTTGAAGACGCAAAACCCCCATTTTCACTCCATTTTCAATATTTCAAGCTTTGGGGGATGATTTTTGACAAGGATTTTCAGAGAAATCTTTTGGGTAAGTATTTCTAAAATAATTTTTATTAATTTCCATGGTTTTTATCCTAATTTTGTCATGAATTTCATGATTTTGAATGTCCAAAATTGAGGATTTTCAGTCTATAATTTTTCCATCAATTTGAACTTGATTTTAGTGAGCTTTTCACCCACGAACTCATTTTTCATGTAGCATCTAATTTTGAAGTAAATTCCACATTTGACACTTTCAAACTTTAGCCTAATTTTGACCATTTTTCCCCTAAGCCTAAAATATGCCAGTATGGGTATCAAAATGCACCTCTTGATGCATAGTATTCATTCTTGAAAGTAGTTGATAGATCCACAGATCCTTTTGGAACGACCCCAACAAGTGCCCAAAAATGTGCCTCGGAATGCTTGAAAATTTAAATTCCATATATCTCAAAATCCATTTGTTATTTCAAAAATTCGATTTCCTATTAGTGATTAAGAGGTCAAAATTAGGTTAAAAAGAGTCTAACCTCGATTTAAGAGCCAAGGATTAGCAATCTCAATTTTGATAATTTTTCTTATCCAGAATTGATCCACGATAGCACCGCGATGCGCAACTGTCATGGACATATATTATTTGTCATCCATGACAGGTCTGCATTGCAGACCCAACACAGACCTGTATATTTTGTTGCTAGTGATTTCTATCTCGGTCTAAGGATTTTTGGGTCTTGGGGCCTAAGTATTCCCAAACATTTTTTTACCTATATTTAGCCAAATTTCACCCTTATATCATCCTAAACATTTTCCAATTCTCAGTAAAATACTTAGTCCTATTTTCACTCCCAAAACTTAAGTCCGAGTTGGAAAGCAAAAAGAAGGGAGAAAGAGTAGAAAGTCATGTACCGGGTAAGAGAAAAAGAAAAAAGATGCCTTAGATTGAGTTGGAAAAGCAAAATGAGTAAAAAAAATAAGGTACAAGCTGAAAAATGAAAAGAAAATACTCAGAAAAGCTTGAAAATGAAGAAAAAGGGAGAAAAAGTTGAGAATGATTGAGTTTGGACGGTAAAAGTGTTGAAAAGCATGGTTCAAGTTTGGCCCTTAGTCACGAACTCTCCAAAATGCCATACCAAAGCCCTATGAGCCTACCTTACAAGCTTATAAAGTCTGAAAGTGATCCTAATTCAATTAATCAATAGTCTGGGTTATAAGTATGTGGGAGAGCCAATAGTATTGGTCATCATGCATGAATATGATTTGTGACAGTGAGTCACAGTCCCTTTGATACAACTAAAAAATGTGCCCTGAAAATGTGCCTTGAAAGTGCCTGAAATCATAATTTCAATAAATTTCAAATGCGTGATATTAAAAATCCAACTTCATATTCTTGTTCAGAGCATCAAATCGAGTGAGAATGGGTCTAAACCCGATTTAAGAGCAACTCTAGCAAAATTTGGAAATCACAAAATTGCGACTTCCAGAGACGATCCGCGCTTCTGTGCGCCACAATTATGAGTAGGAGGCTATGAAACGTTTTAGGGAACATACTATAAGTCATTCTATAGAGTAGAAGTAACATTATTCCCCCTAACTATTGTTCTTCGCTATGCTAGATCATTCCTAACACAAGAGGGAGAAGAGCCCACACACCCGAGGAGCAACTGGCTAATAGGGAGCTTCGAGATGCTCTCACTTTGTTTGCACAAGTTCTGGCTAACCAAGCAAACAAAGGGTCCCAAGCCCCGCATGCTCAGACACCAGCTTCTCCGTTGAGAGATTTCATGAGGATGAATCCCCAAAATTCTATGGGTCAAAGGTAAATAAGGACCCTCAAGAGTTCATTGATGAGGTCTACAAGGTATTGGATATCATGGGAGTTAGATCGGAGGAAAAGGTGGTGTTAGAGGCTTGCTAACTCAAGGGGATTGCACAAATATGGTTCACACAACGGAAGGAAAAGAAGGGAGTCAACTATGTGGTGCTTTGGGATGAGTTCAAGGTGGCTTTCCTTAATCGGTTCTTCACTCTTCAACTTAGGGAACTAAATTGGTGGAATTTATGCATTTGCGATTAGGGCCTACGAGTGTTAGGAGTATGACCTCAAGTTTACTCAACTCTGTGAGTATGCTTCTGACTTTGTGGCAGACCAAAGGTCTAGGATGAACAAATTTGTGATGGGTGATTCTGACTTGGTGAGTGTGCAATGTCGGTCCGCCATGTTGATTAGTGACATGGACTTCTCCCAGTTGATGACCTCTGTTGAGAAAATGGAAAGGAGAAGTTGAGGAAGAAGAGGAGTCATGAGGCCAAGAGGGCCCATTTGACGGTAAGTCCCAAAAGGGTGGCTGGTTACATTAAGGTCAAGGGTCTTCTCATGTATTTAATAAGAGGGTTGTCAACAATTTTCCAAGGGCCCAAGGTGCTAGGGGTGTGGTTCCTAATGGTGATGTCCAAAATATGGTAGGGGTCATAGTGGCTCGTGTTTGAGGGGTACTAATGCATGTAAAGGTTGTGGGGAAGTTGGGTATAAGGAATGGATTGCCCCCGAAATCGCAACAATGGCAAGGAGGTTCATCCACAAGTGGTAATGTGCTCCTATTGGGGAGAGGTGGCCGATAAGATGGAGCTCCTAGGCACAACCGGATTTATGCTTTGCATGGAATGCAAGGGGTTGATGAGGTGTCCGCCGTCATTATCGTTATTTTCAAAGTCTTTGATTTTAATGTGTATGCTTTGATTGATCAGGGTGCCACTTTTTCTTTTGTTACCTCCTTTGTTGCCAAAAGGTTTCATGTTGAGCCTGAGTTGTTGCATTAGTCATATGAGGTGTCTACTCATATAGGTGTATCTATTGTGGCTAGAAAGGTCTATAGAAATTGTCCCATTTGCATATTACATAAAATATTTCCTTGTGATGTTGTTGAATTGGAGATGGTTAACTTTGATGTCATTCTTGGGATGGATTGGTTGCATGCATACTATGCTTCTATTGATTGTAGGACCCGTAGGGTTAAATTTTAATTCCCAAATGAACCTGTCCTTGAGTGGAGAGTCATGATATGGTGGTCAAGGGTAGATTCATCTCTTCCATAAAAGCCCATAAGTTGATCTCTAAGGGGTGTTTTTACCATCTTGTAAGGGTTAGGGATGTGGAGTCTAAAATCCTTCCCATGGAGTCGATTCCCGTTGTAAATGAGTTCCTTGATGTCTTTCCAGATGACCTTTCCAGTGTTCCTCCAGAAAGGGA
Organism: Solanum ossicruentum; assembly: GCA_025774065.1. Lineage (NCBI taxonomy): Eukaryota > Viridiplantae > Streptophyta > Magnoliopsida > Solanales > Solanaceae > Solanum > Solanum ossicruentum. The sequence goes on along the minus strand of JAOTQR010004433.1, from coordinate 41,569 downwards.
AATAGATTTTGGTATAGATCTCCTCCCTGATACTTAACCCATTTCTATTCCCCCTTATCATATGGCCCCGACAGAGTTGAAGGAGTTAAAGGAACAATTGAGGGACTTGTTAGAGAAGGGTTTCATTAGACCTAGCCAATCGCCTTAGGGTGCACCGATGTTGCTTGTGAAGAAGAAGGATGGGTCATTTAGAATGTGCATTGACTACCAGCAAGAATAGGTATACTCTTCCAAGGATTGATGATTTATTTGACCAATTGTAAGTGGCTAGCCACTTCTCTAAGCTTGATATTCGGTTTGGGTACCATCAAGTGAAGGTGAGGGAGTGTGAAATTCCTAAAACATCTTTCCAGACTAGATATGGTTATTTTGAGTTTGTTGTGGTGTCGTTTGGGTTGGCCAATGCACCTGCTATCTTCATGGATCTAATGAATAGGGTCTTTAGTCTTTAAACCTTACCTTGATTCATTTTATGTTGTATTCATTGATTATATTTTGATCTATTCTCATGGTGAGGAGGAGTATAGGGCTCATTTGAGGGTTGTTTTGCAATGATTGCAGAAAGAGAAGTTATATGCTAAGTTTGAAAAATGTGAGTTATGGTTGAGGGAAGTTTCCTTGCTAGGATATGTGGTGTCGGGGGATGGTATTAAGGTGGACCCAAAGAAGACAGATGTGATTAGGAATTGGCCTAGACCATTGAACTCGTCTAATAATAGGAGTTTCTTGGTCTTAGCGGATTACTATCGGAGGTTTGTGAATGGGTTCTCTTCTATTACTTCCCCTATGACAAAGTTGACTCAAAAGAAAGTCAAGTTTGTCTGATGCGATGGATGTGAGAAAAGTTTCCAAACATTGAAAGATAAGCTTGTGTCCACTCATATATTGTCACTACTGGAAGAGTTAGAGGGATTTGTTGTGTATTGTGATTCTTCCTAGGTTGGTTGGGATTGTGTGTTGATGCAAATTGGTAAGGTCATAGCTTATGCTTCTAGAAAACTCAGAGTGCATGGAAAGAACTATCCTACCCATGATTTTGAGTTAGACGCCGTTGTGTTTGCATTAGTGATTTGGAGTTAGTACTTGTAAGGGGTGCATGTTGATGTGTTCACCAATCATAAGAACCTCCAATATGTCTTCACTCAAAAGGATCTCAACTTGAGATAAAGGAGATGGTTAGAACTTTTTAAGGACTATGATACGAGTGCACATTACCATCCCGGTAAGGCTAATGTTGTGGCAGATGCCTCGAGTACGGTGTCGATGGGTAGCTTAGCTCATGTTGATGGTGGAGATAAAGAGGTGGTTATGGAGGTGCATCAGTTGGCTAGGTTGGGGATTAGGTTGGAAGAGATGGGTAATGGTGGTGGTAGTGTTATTGATGGTTCTAAGTCCTCCTTAGTTGATGAGGTGATAGCAAAGAAAGACCTTGATCTCTCCTTGTAACAGTTGAAGGCCTTGGTGCAAGAGGGCAAGGTGGAGGTTTTCTCCCAAGGTACCAAGGTAGGTTGTGAGTACCTTATGTTGATGGTTTGAGGGAGAAAATCCTTGATGAGGCTCATAATTCTTCTTATTCTATCCACCCCGGTTCCACCAATATGTATAGAGATTTGAGGGATGTGTATTGGCGGGGAGGCATGACGAAGAACATTGCCAAATTTGTATCTGGTTTCCATAGTTGCAAAAGAGTCAAAGCCAAACATCAAAGGTCAGGTGGCCTAACCCAAGACATAGAGATTCCTACTTGGAATAGAGAGGTGATTAATATGGATTTTGTGGTTGGGTTGCCCAAGAATCGAAAGGGTTTTGATTCCATTTGGGTTGTGCTGATAGGATGACAAAATCGCTCACTTACTATCGGTTAAGACCACATATAGGGCTGAAGATTATGCTAGGTTATACATTCATGACATGGTAAGGTTGCATGGGTTCTTTTGTCCATCATATCAGATCCAGGGGCTCAATTTACTTTCACTTTTGGAGGACCTTTCAAAGGGGTCTTGCTACAAGAGTTAAGCTTAATATGGCCTTTCACCCTCAAATAGATGGCCATGCCAAAAGGACTCAAACACTAAAGGACTTGCTTAGGGCTTGCCCGTTGGAGCTCAAGGGTAGTTGGGATGATCATCTTCCATTGATTGAGTTTGCATATAAAAATAGCTATCATTCTAGCATTGGAATGACTCCTTTTGAGGCTCTCCATAGTAGGCATCGTAGATCACTAGTTGGGTGGTTTGAGGTTTGAGAGGTTGCTTTGTTAGAACCAGATCTGGTTATGGATGCTCTTGAGTAGGTTAAGATGATTAAATAAAGGTTGAAGACGGCCCAAAGTCGCCAAAAGTCCTATACTGATGTGAGGAGAAGGGATCTTGAATTCAAGGTTGGTGATTGGATCTACTTTACTGTGTCACCCATGAAGGTTGTGGTCCGTTTTGGTAAGAAGGGAAAGTTAAGCCCTAGTTATTGGGTACTTATATAGTGGTAAGAAGGATTGGTAAGGTTGCCTACGAGCTGGATTTGCCTGGTGAAATAGAGTTGGTTCATCCGATCTTTCATGTGTCTATGTTGAGGAAGTGTGTGGGTGACCCTAATGCTACTGTGCCTCTTGATGTAATGGGTGTTGTTGAAGACAATTTGACCTATGAAGAGGTTCCGATTTAGATTTTTGATAGACAAGTGAAGAGGTTGAGGAACAAGGATGTGGCTTTTGTTAAGGTCCTTTAGAGGAATCAACAAGTTGAAAGCTACTTGGAGGGCCGAAGCGAACATGCAAAAGTGATATCCTTACCTATTCCACTCCACTCAAGCCAAGGTATTGATCTAAGTCCTATGTATGATCTCAAGTCTTATGTTTCAACCCCCATGTTATTGCATGCATTCATGTTTAAATTGACAAGTTCATGATGATTTCACACTTATGATGAGATTTTTGAAATGATGTTAAGTACATTGTTGCATCTCTTTTTGGACTAAAGTGGTCATGTTTGTGTCTCTTATGTATGTTTCTTTGACATTCGGGGACGAATGTTCCCAAGGGATAGATATTGAAATGACACCAAAAAGTGCCTGAAAATGTGCCTCGAAAGTGCCTGGAATCATAATTTACATATATCTCAAAATTTATGCGTGATATCAAAGATCTGGCTTCATATATTTGTTTAGGGGGGAAAATTGAGTGGGGAATGGGTCTAACCCCGATTTAAGAGAAACTGTAGGAAAATTTGGAAATCACATTTTTGCAATTTCAAGAGACGATCCGCGCCCCTGGCGCGACGTGCCAAGCGCGTATTTCTGTGCTTTTTTGTGGCCAGTTTTCTATCTCAGTCCAAGGCTTTTAGTTCTTGGGCCTAAGTGTCCCCATGCATGAAACTGCTTATACTTAGCTTTATTTCACCCTCATAGCATTCAAGACATTTCCAAATACACTCCTAAACACTTAGAAATATTTCACCTCCAAATTCAAGTCTCAAACTCATAAATTTCACCTCCTAAATTGAAGTCTCAAACTCATCCAGATTCTAAGGCTCTCAATCAAGCTTCAAGTCTCCATCTCCAATCTTCATCAAGCCATTCTCCCAAGTTAAGTTATGTGGGTTTCTTTCATGGGTTCCTTTCACCCATGATATCCAAGCTCTCTTTTACTCAAAATTGCATGATCTAAAGTTGATTTATTAATGGGTTTATCTATTATGAATTTCTCTGCACACTATGTTGAGGTTTATGAAATTGTGACTGTTTTAGCATGCTTTGAGCTATGAAACCAAAATTTATTGCGAGATTTTATGAAGTTTTTGATGTATATTGCTTGAGAGTGTTACTAAGTAGCTATTGATGGTTTTACATTGAATTTTCTAGCATGGTTTCACTATTGATTTTCATGGTTTTACACTAGCACTATACACCTGTCAAGTATTTGATAAAATGTCCGAATTATGATTTCTTGAGGAATTGAAGGTCTAATGGATGTCATATGAGTTGAATGACTTTATGATGATGAAAGAAATGTATATATATGATAATAATGAAAGAAATGTATATGATGATGATGATGGGAGGAGTGTATGTATATTATCACTATCATGTTAGGGATGACCAAGCCTCACTCGTGAGGTTGTTGGCCCGGGTAACCTTGTTGAGGGGTTTGTACCTCGATTGCCTAACTCGGGAGGTGGCAGGCTCGTGCAACCATGTAGGGGGGTTGTACCTATCAACCTTGTTTGGGGGTTTGTACTCCATCAAACTTATGTAGGGGTTTATACCTCGTGCGCCACTCCAAGGAGGTGGTAGGCCTTGGATTGAACTAAGAATGGTCACTCCTTACACTTTTATTATGATCTATATAAGCATCATTTTACTTCAAACATCATTCATACATGTCATATTGTTATAAGCTTATTCATTGCCTACGTTGTGCATTTTTTTATGGTGCTTATCACTTGTTGCATTGCATCCTACATACTTAGTACATTTAAATTGTACTAACGCATACTCTATGCCTACATGATGTCACCATGTAGGAACTGGAGCACCGCTTGATTATCCTTCTCCTCCATATGGTTAGTATGATTGTCTCTCAAGCTTGTTGGTGAGTCCTCTATTCTAAGGACATTGCTTTTGATCTCTAGCTATATACTAAGACTATCTTTCTTTTATTTTATGTTTTGATATGAGCGTAAGCTCGGTAGCTTGTCGTGGCCCCTTCTCTTATATATTTAGTAGAGGTGTTGTTGGATATGTTATGTATCTATTCAATGAGCCTTGACTCTCTTATTCTTGATGTCTATGATATGAAAGAGTTCTCTTAGCCCCCGTTGTCCCAATTTACTATCTCTTATTGTATTTTGATGTGTAATGATATGTTAAGAGGCTTGCTTGGGGTCCCTTCGGATTCCCATATGTCGTGTCATGTCTTGGCCCTAGGTTTGGGTCGTGACACCGTTGGTTAACTTCTGAAAGCATATTCAATGTAAAAAAGGGACTTCTTTATGTGAGGGCATTTGTATTGCCTGGTTAACATTTGACTTTTTCAGTGAGTGCGAATTGTTGATACTCCTTAACATATCATAGTTGTATTGTAAAATGTATCAATATGTTGTGGTTTGTTTATTTGCTACATGATGTGAAGGTGTTCTAGGTTTCTTGAGTTAAATTTGAGTATGGTATATGTGATCGGGTTTATTGCTATATATTGCTTTATTATCTATCCAGATTGAGTCGTCGCTTGAGAACAAGCAACAATTTTAAGTTGAGGGTGTTGATGTGCTGTCAAAATATAGAACATTTGATGCCTTAAATCTGGGATTTTGTGTGTTCTCAATGCGACTTTTTATGGTTTTTATGTGTTTTATATTTGTTTTTGCAGAAAATACAGGTTAGCTAGACTTCAAGGAAAGTTGCAGATTTTGCTATTCTTTTCGGATGTATGGACCCCAATATGAATCGTGGCCCAAGCTACGAGTTGTAAGGATAGTCTCATATCAATTAACAGTGTTCGAAAAAAATCTGATAATTTGAAGTTCATCCATACGAGCTCAAGGTATAAATCATAGTCCCTTCTATAACTTGTAGAGGATGGCCTCAAAGCAATCGATAGTATTGATCAAAACTAGACCAAGAAATGCAAGAGTGGACTATGAGAAGGCACTATGAGTCGTAGATCAGACTACGACTCATAGAGATGTATCATAGCGGTGAAGTCCAAATTATCAATTGCTGATAATGAAAGCCCGACTATGACTCATAGGGCCATATTAGTCGTAACTGCTAGCCGTAGCAGACGCCGACCAGATTATCTAATTATTTTAAGGACCTTATTATAAATACTATAAATAGTATATTTTAGGGTTTTAGGGAATATTTCATTCAATTGTTGAGATTGTACACAGATTTTTAGAGAGTTTTTAGAGTAGTATTTTAGTGTTTATCTTTGGAGATTCAAATTGGGAGATTAGATTCACTTAGGGAAAAAATTATTCATTCAAGCTTGAGATTCTAATTGCAACAGTGGTTTTATTGTTCTTTATTTCTCTTTGGTATGAAATCTACCATGTCTTCTTTATTCATTGTTTTGTTTGCCCAAGCCATGAGTGGCTAAACCCTACAACTTGTGGTTGTGGGAACCATGAGTAGCTAACTTAGAAATCCTGGATTATTTGCACTTCTTGAGTTAGGTCTTTGCATGTATTATTCATTTTCCTTCGTTTTCCTTGTTGTTTGATATTGGCCAACATTAAGTCTCCCCTAGTGTCATCATCCCGATAAAAGGTAGTGATGAATAGGAAAAGAAAATGGGTGATAGAATTTGATAGATTTCTTCTCATCTAATCAACCAAACCTGACTAAGGAGAGGTTGATTGGGACAATGGGTAACTATTAGTTTAGCACACTATCGTAACCGGCCAAGTGCCACAATGAAATTTGACCTTCACCTTTGCTTAAGGGTTGAAAGAACCCAAGTTACTGTCTTGCTTGCAACATCCTAATTGAGGTTGTGTCATCCAGGGTACTTAAGTTAGTGAATCATAGGGAATGCAATTTCCCAAGTTGCTCTAAGATTTGATTGTCTCTCCATCTTAGTATTTTAGTTTAATTTTCTATCGGTTATTGCAAATCCCCCCTAGAATTGAGTTGTTTGATATTTGAATTGATTGTTGGTGAATCGAAGTAGCAAAGTCTCATATTCCCTTAGGTTTTGACCCTAACCTCGATTAGGTTTTTTACTATTGATAATCGTATTATCCTTAAAGTGAGAGGTACTGTTTGAACAACATCAGAAGGTTTCGTCTGATGAACCTTTAGAAAGTCCCAATCTCTGATTCTCATGGCACAAACCATGTTCTATGACTTGTAAATCATTCCACAACCCATTTGCATGTTTATAGAATCAACTTAGAAAATCAGCCCCGTACTGTGTTTGTCCACAAAACCTCTTCACAACCCGTAGAATGAACTACGGCCAATAAAGTGTCTCGTATTGTATCATTAATCAGCAACTTCTATATTTCTTCCAAAAATTCAGGCTAACTGATAGCATGCAAAGTAGTGATGGCACCAACATGAATGGTATGCATCCTTCAAGACCATTCATAAGGAGTCAAGCAAAAGAAATCCAACACCTATAAGCAATGTTCAAGAACAAGGAAGCATAAGAGGAGCTTGAGGGTCACCAAAGAAAGACTTACAATGTCCGGAAGGTCTATCAAGGTGAGAACAAGGAAGAAAAGAGGCCATGTGTGAAAATCGCTACTACTTGAATTCAAGGATTTAAAAAACAAGGCAACCAAACAAGGCTCTTACTCATTAAGGGTAAAATTGTAAGGAAAATGTCTCATTTTATTTACTTAGTATAAGTCGCCTTATTTTATCAATTGGAAGAGGGAAACTGTGTTGAAAATTGAATTCTCAAATTGTAGTGTTTTCTTAGTGAGCAATTAGGGTGAACTCTTATAATTGTTAGTTGACTTGTTTGCTTGATTAATTCAAGGTTGCCCATTTGTGGTTATTAGTTTCCTTCAGTTTTCTTGCTAGGGTCATGTTTGGACTGTTGAAATAATTTTGGAGGTGAGGGTTTTAGTCCCTTGTTGCCCATAATTTCAATTTTTTGAATTTAATCCACATATCCTTCTATCTATGTTCCCTTTTCCCTTTCTTTCTTGTTTGATCTTTATCATTTGGTATCAAGAGCTTAGGTTTAAATTTGTTTTTACAAATCTAGGTTTTCGAATTTCTATCTACTCAAAAATTCAAAATCCCAAAAGAAAATCCAAAAAATTATTCATTTAATTTTCATTCAATTTGGAGTTGTGGAAGTAAAGTCACTATTGAAAGGTTTGAGCATTCAAACTTTTCAAATTTTGAAAGTGGGTTCGTTGATTGAGAAGAAATTCAAGGTTAATGATCATTGGGGTTTATTCTCTACGTCAAGGGGAAGCTAATCCTAAATTTTGAGCCAATTCTGAGTTGATTTGAAGGCTTTGGGATTTAGTGTATGTTCTTGGTGTTCTTGAAGATATTCAAGTGTTCTTAAAGAAAAAGAAGACCAAAAGGTACATTTGATTCCTTTTTTTTTTTGTCAAGTCAAAGTTGGTCAAGGTGTTGGTTGACCCTTAGTGGAAATTTGAAGAAATTTTTTTTTTAAAAAATCAGAAATTTTTTTTAAAAAAATAAAATTCAAAAAGAAAATTAAAAAAGTATTTATTTTCCATGTCAGTGCCAATTCAGTGCCAAATTAGCATCAGTTAGCACCATATCAGCGCCCAATAGTACAATCACGTGGCATGCGGAACCCAAATTCAGAGACTTTTCTGCAGGTTTTTACACCCCTAAATTTTTCTAAGTATGGAAGGTTTTTTGCGCATAAAAATTTTTCCAAGTATCCAAACGGCTTGATTCTTTTTTTAAAATTCTCCAACTATTTAGCAATTAATTAACATATTTAATTACTTGTTAACTAGTTTTAATCATCAAATCAAACCCCTTTCAAGTCATGAACACCTTAAGACTTCAAAATTTTTTCTAAGTGTATAAATTCAGTTCTTCTTCTTTGTCACTCATTTTTCTTTCAATACTCAACTATTTAATAGCTAATTAACATGTTTTGTTACTTGTTATCTAGTTTCTAAACATTAAGTCATCTCTTTGATTCTCCAAATTAGGTAACAAGTACTTTCTTCTACTTTTGTTACTTAGTTTTTTTTTTGATTATGATATTTCTTGTGCCTTTTTCTTCCAGTTTTTCTTCTTTTATTCATGTTCCTAAGCTCTGTTTGAGTCTTTCTTCTTTCAAGAGTCATAAGAATCCACTCCACCACAAAGGATATGTGACCTTGAATTGATTGCAGAGCTAGTTCACTATCAATTTTTAGACGACGCTATAGAAGGTGCGTTGAGAATTACATACGAGTGACGTGAGGCTTTTGCCACTAATCTTATTTGTTGAGTATTCTAGGTGTCATGTCTAGTTCAAGTTCTATAGGGGAAGGTTCAAAGAACATCATGGAAACTCTTGCTTGCTTTTCTAAATAGATAGCGGAAATGAATGGAAGGATGGAAGGTTTGGAGGAAAGGTTGGTATAGCTGGAGAATCTAAATTGAGGAAAAGAAATTCAACCCGAAAATAAGGAGATAAAGAGGACATCAATGCATTCCACCACCATTACCCCAGGATAAGCTCATAATCTATGTTTTCCTCCACAAAACCAAACTCGAAGCCACCAAAACTCCACTTTCCAAATGAACTACATTCCAAACCATCCAAGACAAGCTACATCACCTCCACCAAATGTACAATAAATTCCCTACCAAGCCTACCAATACCAAAAAATCCTCTATGATGAAATGCATGTAGATCTCAACAATGATGAGTTTTGGGAGCATAGGGGTAGGGATACTTATGGAGTACAAATGGAAGGAGTTCAACCTCAAGAATTGGGGCAGGATCATAGCATAGGAGGCTGAGATTATTGGTATAGAGGACATAGAGTGGGGAATAGAGGAGATAGGATGGGATATATAGGAGATAGAATGGGCAATGAAAAAAAAATGTTGAATGAGAGTGTAAATTTTGCTTACTTCATGGAGAAAGGAAAATATTTGCATGATAATGATGAAGACTTGAAGGTGAATTCCAATCTTTCATCTGTTGTGAGAAGAATGAAGGGAGCTCTTTCCAAAGAAGAACTTGATCAAAGGGAGAATCTATTGCATGCTAGATGCAAAATTCAAGATAAAGTGTGTTCTTTAATCATTGATGGTGAAAGTTCCATTGTTGTTCCAGGGGAAGGAGGTTCCTTGGCTAAAAATAAGGAGAATATGTGTATGACAGCAAAGCCAAGCAAGTGTTTAAGGGGCGTGGATGAGGAACACTTTCTAGTGTGTTGTGTCAACACACATCATTTATTGCATGCTAACCAAAATACTAGCACTTTGCCTATATTGTTTCTTCACTTTTGCAGGACTATGACAAGTAAGGCAATGGAATTATGGTAGTGGATGTGCTATCAAGAAGGTTTATGTTGGTGACTACCTTGGCTTCTAGAATGAAGGCATTTGAAAGCTTAAAAGAATTCTATCGCAGGGATCTCGACTTCAAAGATGCTTTTGATAATCTTACTCAAGGTAAGCAGGTTGATAGGTTTCAATTGGGTGATTTTTGTTCAAGCATGGACGAGATTGTATTCCTATGAGCTCATGGAGAGAGCTACTTGTCAAGGAGACTCATAGTAGTGGTTTGATGGGACACCTTGGGGTACCCAAAGCACTTGACATTCTAAAGGATCATTTCTTTTGGTCCAAGATGAAGCATGACATGGAGCGAATTTGTGAACAATGTCTCCATTGTAAGAATGCCAAATCTACAACTTGGCCCAAGATAAGTATACCCCTCTCCCTGCTCCTAGTGGACCATGGATGGATATCTCTATGGATTTTGTGTTGGGTATTCCAAGGACTAAAAGGGGACATGATAGAATATTTGTGGTAGTGGATAGATTTTCTAAAATGATTCATTTTATTTCATGCTATAAATGTGATGATGCATCTCATGTAGCATCTTTATTTGTCATTAATGTTCTTAAATTGCATGGAGTACCTCCAACCATTGTTAGTGATAGGGATTACAAATTTCTTAGTCACTTTTGGAAAAGTCTATGGGGTACACTTGGTACCAAACTTATGTTCTCTACTTCTTGCCACCCTCAAACTGATGGGAAAACTGAAGTAGTCAATAGGACTCCTGGAAGCATGCTTCGATGCATGATTAGAGGAACCCCAACTACTTGGGAAGATCTTTTACCCTTGATTGATTTTGAATATAATCGGTTTTTCCACTTCTCTATTGGAATGTCACCATTCGACGCATGTTATGGCTTTAAACATTTGTTTTTACTAACCATGACTCCATTATCTAGTAATGTTCTTTTGAGACTAGATGCCAAACAAAAGGCAAAGGAGATGATGAATATTCATGCCAACGTTAAAGAGGCCATTGAAAAGAACGATTCTAAGGTGGCTATTCGAAAGAATTGGGAGAGAAAGGAAGTGCTCTTCAACCCAAATGATTGGGTGTGGGTGGAGAGGTTTCCACATGTTCAAAGAGAAAAGCTAAGCCTAAAAGGAGAGGTACATTTCAAAATACTCAAGAGAATCAATGGCAATGCCTACATAATTGACTTGTCAAGTGAGTATAATGTTCATAATTTTTTCAATGTTATTGATTTGTTTCCTTGTGATGTAGGTGAATCTTTGGATTCGAGGATGAATCCTTTTAAAGAAAGGGAGGATGATAACATGCAAAGCAGAGAAGACACCAACTTGAGTGGCATGCAACCCTTCAAGACCATTCACAAGGATTCAAGCAAAAGATCTCCAAGACCTACAAGAAATGTTCATGAACAGGGAAGCATTAGAGGAGCTTGAGAATCACCAAAGAAAGACTTAAAATGTGTGGAAGATCTATCAAGGTGAGAAGAAGGAAGAAAAGAGGTCATGTGTGCAAATGGCTACTACTTGAATTCAAGGATTTGAAAGAAGGCAACCAAACAAGGCCCTTACTCATTAAGGGTAAAATTGTAAGGAAAATATCTTCTTTTATTTACTTAGTATAAATATCCTTATTTTATCATTTTGAAGAGGGAGACTATGTTGAAGATTGAATTTTGAAATTGTAGAATTTTCTTAGTGATTAATTAGGGTGAACTCTTAGAATTATTAGTTTACTTGTTTGTTTGATTAATTGAAGATTGCCCATTTGTGGTTCTTAGTTTCCTTCAATTTTCTTGCTAGGTTTTTATTTGGATTGTTGAAATCCATTGGGAGGTGAGGTTTTTTTCCCTTATTGTCCATAATTTCAATAGTTTGAATTTAATCCACATATCCTTCAATCTTTGTTCCCTTTTCGCTTTCTTTCTTTTTTATCTTTATCACTAACCCTAAAGTCCTACCAATATAACACAAAACCACATAAAACCAACTACCATCATATTGAGAACATACAACATTCCAAGTTTTAAGCATCAAAAGTGTGGTATCTCGACAGCATATCACTTAGTCACAAATTCATTGACCCATTTGAGGTTTTGAGGAGAGTTGGTGAGGTGGCCTATGAGTTGGCTTTATTGCTAAGATTATCTTTTATTCATTCTATTTTTCATGCTTTTATGCTCCGTCAGTACATTCTAGATAAGTCCCATGTGATTTCTTATGATTCTATTGAGTTGGCTCAAGATTTGTCCTTTTAAGAGGAACCTATAGCTATATTGAACATGCAGGTCCAGAGATTGTGATCTAAAGATATACCATCCATGAAAGTTCAATGACGTAACTATTCAGATGATGAGACCACTTTGGAGTTGGAGTTTGCCATGCGGAGTAGATATCCTAGTCTTTTTTAGGCTTCAGGTACTCCTCTTTTCCTTACATTCGAGGATGAACATTCTTTTTAGTGGTGAATGATGTAATGACATGGTTGGTCATTTTTGAATTTATCTTTGAAAATTATTGTTTTACCCTTTCGTAAGTTGCTTTGGACCTAATTTGAACTATTTGAATTGTTAGAATTGAAATCATGAGTTGTATATCTTGAAAATATGAGTTTTGGACTTTTTGAAAGTTTAAGTTGTTGAAAAAGTGAGTTTTTATGTCATCATGCATTTTGGATGTTGGATCAGGGATTTGTTGATTCCATTAGCTCCTGAATATTGAAACTAAACTACAGGTTGTTGTAGAACTAAATTTGGAGGTAAAATTAGGTTTTTAGGCCCAAAGTTATGATTTTAGTTGTTTTCAGAACCAAAGTTTAACTTTGATCAACATTTGGAGTTTGAAAGCTTGGATCAAAATTCAGAAAATTTCAATAGTTTTGGATGGGGAAACTAACACTAGAAATGGTCCCGTCATAATTTTTGGAGTTTTCAAGGGTAGTTTTGGTATTTCGAGTCTTAAACTAGTTTTATTGGCTTGCATTGGTAAATTTGTCGTGGAGACCTCAGAATTGAATTTAGATGATTCTGTTGAGCCTGAATCGCCATTCTTTGTGTGGATATATATAAAGTTTGTGACATTCTGTGTAGATGAGTTCCGAGGGTCCGTTTTGACTTTTGGCATTGGTTGGTGTGAGGGATATCTGGTGCAACCTAAATTGTACTCCACCTTTGCAGAGATATGAGCACTTTTGTGCTCTGGAATCGCACATAACGTTGCACCTTTGCAAAGTACTTTTTTGCTCTATCATTTTCAAAGACATAAGACCCCAATTTTCACTCCATTTTCAATATTTCAACCTTTGCACGACGATTTTTGGCGAGAGTTTTTGGAGAAATCTTTTTAGTAAATGTTTCTAACATTGTTTTGAATAATTTTATTTTGATTTTGACTTAAATTTCTGAAACATCCAAAAAAGTGCCTGAAAATGTGCCTCGAACATGCCCATAATCGTAATTTTCATACATCTCAAAATTGGTGCATGATATCAAAAATCTGACTTTATATTCGTGATCAGGGGAAAACTTGTGTGGGAAACGGGTATAACCCCAATTTTAGTGCAATAGTAGCAAAATTTCATTTTCTATAATTATTCTTATCCTGTGTCTATTCGTACCCGAGGCTGGATGCGCCAGAGGCGCGGAGATGTGTAATTTTTTTTGTTTTCACTGTTTTAGCCTAAGGCTTTGGGCCCTTGGGCCTAAGCCCTCCTTATATAAAAACACATATATGTAGTCATTTTTCAACCCCATATCACTCAAGACACTCCCAAAACCCTCTGTAACACTTAGCCAAAATTCAAGTGTCCCAAACTCATCTGCGGATCTCAAGAAATTCATTCAAGCTTCAAGTTCTCATTCAAATCTTCATCAAGGAAATCCCCGAAATTGAGGTATGTGAGTTTCAACCATGGGGTCCTTTCACCCATGGTACCCAACCTTCTTTTTCATGTAAATTGCATGTCTATAAGTAGAATTATCTATGGTATCTCTTATTATAAATTTGATTATAAACAATGCTGGGGTTTCATAAAATGTTGACTTTTTAAGCATGTCTTGAGCTGCGAATCTATGACCTATTGTGTGATTTGATGAGGGGTTTCAATGTAACTTGTATGAGGGTGTTAACAAGTGTTGGTGGTTGATTTACATTAAGTTTTCTCACATGATTTCACTCTTGAATTGCATGGTTTTGAACTAGCATTAATACCCGCCAAGTGTTTGATAAAGTGTCTAGTTAAGAATTCTTGAATTATTGATGATCTATTGCATAGCCTATGAGTCAAATGACTTTATGACGATGAAAGGGATGTAGGTATGTGTTGAATTCATGAAACGTGTGTATGCTGTTTCAAGTTGACCGTATCTCGTTGGGGGTTGTTAAGCCCAATCACCTTGTTGAGGGGGTGTTAAGACTCAATCTCCTTGTCGAGGGGGGGGGGAGGTGGTCAGCCTATACTACCTTGTTGAGGGGTATGTATATCAATCACCTTGTCAAGGGGTAGTAAGCCTGTACTACCTTGTTGAGGGGTATGTACCTCAATTGCCTTGTTGGAGGATGGTAAGCCTATACTACTTTGTTTAGGGGTATGTACCTCAATAGCCTTGTCAGGGGGTGGTAAACCCATACTATCTTGTTAAAGTGTATGTACATCAATCACCCTCCAAGAGAGAGTCAAGCTCATAGCATGATACATAACATGTCCAACCTCAAGAGTCATAAACTTAAAGAGTCAAGACATAGTCAAGAGTCAAGAGAGACTCAAGCTAATAGTATTATACATAACATGTCCAACAACACCTCTAACCATAGAACTTAATGAGGGGTCAAGACAAGAAATCTGGCTTATCTTCATAGTCAATTACACAATAAAAGAAAAAGGAGTCTTTAAACATAACATACGATTGAAGTTAATGTCCCCGAAGTGGAGGACTCACCAACTAGCTTTGAGGGAGAGGTCATACTAGCCACAAGGAGGAGGAAGATCAAGTGGGGCTCCGATTCCTACATGGTGGTATCATGTAGGTAGAGTATGCTTCAGTACGTTCGAATGTATTAAGTATGTTTGATACAATGCAACAACAGATAGGCATCATAATCAAAATGCATAATGGTAAGCAATAGATAGCATAATTACAATATGGCATGTATGATCAATGCTTATGTAAGACATGCTTACATAGAATAGATATACAAGGTGTAAAAAGAGAACATCATTATAGAATCTAGATGTTACCAAGGTACAAACCACTTTTGCTGGTTGGTGGATCATTGCACCCTACCACCCCTGTTGATTAAGGAACTAACCACTCAACCAGGTTACCAAGGTACGAACCTCTTGATTGGTTTGTGTATAGTGTCACCCTACCACCCCTGGTGATTGAGGTACTAACACCTCAACATGGTTAACCGGGCTCTTTACCACCAGGAGTCAGGCATGGTCACATTCCAACACTATATAGGAGAATATCATATATACTTTCCTTTCATCATCATAAAGTCATTCAACTCATGAGACATGCATTGGACCTTCAATTGCTCAAAATACATTAACAGGACATTTTATCAAACAATTGGTGTATGTGTAGTGCTAGGGTAAAACCATGCAATTCAAGAGTGTAATCATGCTAGAAAATTCAATGTAAAACCATCAATAGATACATGGTAACACCCTCAAGCAATATACATCAAAACCCTTCATCAAATCTTATACTATATCTTAGATTCATAGCTCAAAACACGCTAAAACAATCATAATTTCATGAAACCCCAACATAGTGTGCAGTGAAATTCATAATTAGTAAGAGTCATTCGTAAATCAACTTTAAATCAGGCAATTTTAGGTAAAAGGAAGCTTGGGCATCATGGGTGAAAGGAACCCATGAAATAAACCCACAAACCTTGACTTTGGAGAATCCTTGAAGAAGATTGGAGATGGAGACTTGAAGTTTGAATTAGAACATTAAGATTCTGATGAGTTTTGGGACTTGAAATTTGAGATGAAATATCATCTAAGTGTTTGAGACAGTATTTGGGAATGTGTTTAATGATATAAGGGTGAAATAAGGATAAGTCTATGTATTTTCACACATGGAAACACTTAGTCCCAAGACCCAAAAGCCTTAGACCAGACAAGAAAAAGAGTGCACATTTTAATGCTGTGACGCGCCTTTGGTATGTCGTGCTAGGGGCGCAGATCACCACTGAAAATCATATTTTTATGATTTTCATTTGCTACAGATGTTATTAAATCGGGGTTAGACCCATCTCTCAATCAATTTGAACCCCTGAACAAGAATATGAAGTCGGATTTTCAATATCACACATAGATTTTGAGATATATGAAAATTACGATTTCAGGCACTTACGAGGCACATTTTTAGACACTTTTTTGGAGTCGTTCCAATATCTGCCCCTTGGAACATTCATCCCCAAATGTCAAAAAACATATATGATAAGAGTAATCATGAAGAGAGCAGCCCCAACAAGAATGCAACAACATGCTTAAAACACCATTTTCAAAATCTCAACATAAGTGTAAAATCACCATGAACTTTGTCAAAATAAACATGAATGCATACAAATGACTTAGGCGTTGGAACATAAGACATGAAATCATAGAAGACTTAGAATCTGTACCTTAGGCTTGAGTAGGATGAAAAAAGATAAGGATATCGCTTTTGCATGTCCGCTTCGGCCTCCCATGTAGCACTTTCGACTTGTTGATTCCTCCAAAGGACCTTAATGGGAGAAAAATATGTTCCTGGACCCTCTTAATATGTCAACTTGTCTTTAACTAGCCCCACAAGACCAAGAGGCCCAATAGCATTAGGGTCACCCACACACTTCCTCAACATAGACACATGAAATACCGGATGAACCAATTCCATTTCACTAGACAAATCCAACTCGTAGGCCACCTTAACAAACCTCCTCATCATCCTATAAGGACCCACATATCTAGGGTTTAACTTACCCTTCTTACCAAAATGAACCACACCCTTCATGGGTGATACTTTCAAATAGACCCAATCACCAACCTCAAACTCAAACTCCTTCCTTCTCACATTGGCATAAGACTTTTGGTGATATTGGGCTGTTTTCAACCTCTTTCTAATCATTCTTACCTTCTCCATGGCATCCATAACCAGATCGGAACCCAACAAAGCCACCTCTCCAACTTCGAACCACCCAACCGATGATCTACAAAGTCTACCATAGAGGACCTCAAAAAGAGCCATAACGATGCTAGAATGGTAGCTATTGTTATAGGTAAACTGAATCAATGGAAATGATCATCCCAACTACCCTTAAGATCCAATACACAAGCCCTAAGCATGTACTCACGTTTTTGGAAAGTTCTTTCGGCTTGGTCATTTGTTTGAGGGTGAACGGTCGTACGAAGCTTTACCTTGATTTCAAGACCTCCTCGGAAGGACCTCCATAAGTGTGAACTGAATTGAGAACCACAATCCAATATGATGGACAAAAGAACCCCATACAACCTCACTAAGAAATGAATGTACAACCTAGCATAATCTTCAGCCCCATATATAGTCTTAACTGGTGGAAAGTGAGCCGATTTGAACATCCTATCAACCACAACCCAAATGGAGTCAAAACCCTTTCTTGTCTTAGGCAACACAACAACAAAATCCATATTTATCTCTTCCCACTTCCAAGTAGGAATCTCTATATCTTGGGCTAGGCCACCCGGCCTTTGATGCTCGACTATGACTTGTTGGCAACTATTCGAACTTGAGAAAAATTTGGCAATGTCCCTCTTGATAACTCACACCAATACACCTCTCTTAAATCTCTATACATCAAAACTGAGGTGAATAGAGTAAGAAGAACCATGAGCATCATCAAGAATCTCTTCTCTCAAGCCATCAACACAAGGCACACACAACCTACCTGGGTATCTAAGGGAACCATCTCCCCCTTGGGAGAAAACTTCCACCTTTCCCCCTTTCACCAAGGCCTTCAATTTAACAAGGAGGGATCAAGATCTTGTGTAGCTTTTACCTCCTCAAGCAATGAGGATTTAGAACCATCAACCACAATAACACCACCATCATTACCCTCTTCCAACTTAACTCCCAATCTAGCTAACCGATGGACCTCTTTAGCCACCCCTTTTCCACTATCATCAACATGAGCTAGGCCACCCATAGACACCCTACTCAAAGCACCTGTCACAATATTAGCCTTACCGGGATGATAATGCACACTCATGTTGTAATCCTTAAGAAGTTCTAACCATCTTCTTCACCTTAAGTTGAGATCTTTTTGAGTTAACACATATTGGAGGATCTTGTGATCTGTAAACACATCAACATACACTCCATACAAATAATGACGCCACATCTTTAATGCAAATACCATGGCAGATAGTTCAAGATCATGGGTAGGGTAATTCTTTTCATTCACTTTGGGTTGCCTAGAAGCATAGACTATTACTTTACCATTTTGCATCAAAACACAACCCAAACCAACCTAGGAAGCATCAGAATACACAACAAATCCTTCTACCGCTTCCGGTAGTGACAATATAGGAGCGAACACAAGCGTATCTTTTAATGTTTAGAAAGTCTTTTCACACTCATCGGTCAACACAAATTTGTCTTTTTTTTGAGTCACCTTGGACATAGGAAAAGTAATAGAAGAGAAAACATTCACAAACCTCCAATAGTAAATCGCTAAGCCTAAGAAGCTCTTAATATCCGACGGGGTCAATGGTCTAGGCAAATTTCTAATCACATCTGTCTTCTTAGGACACACCTTAATACCATCCCCTGACACCACATGACCTAGGAAGGAAACCAATTTTAACAAAAATTCACATTTTTCATACTTGGCATACAACTTTTCTTCCCTCAATCTTTGTAGCACTACCTGCAAATGACCTATATGCTTCTCCTCACTATGTGAATAGATCAAAATATCATCAATGAAGATCACAACGAAAGAATCAAGGTAGGGTTTGAAGACCCTATTCATAAGATCCACGAAGATTACCAGTGCATTGGTCAACCCAAAGGATATCACAACAAACTCATAATGTCATACCTAGTCGGGAAGGCTATCTTGGTAATGTCACACTCCCTCACCTCACTTGTTAATACCCAGACCGAAGATCAATCTTAGAGAAGTGGTTATCCCAATGCAATAGGCCAAACAAATCATTGATTCTTGGAAGAGGATACATATTCCTGATGGTGACCCTATTATGTTGCCGGTAGTCAGTACACATTCTAAGAGACCCATCCTTCTTCTTCACAAAGAACACTGGAACCCCAGTGTGATTAGCTAGGCCTAATAAAACCTTTCTTTAAAAAATCCCTCAATTGCTCCTTCAACTCCTTTAACTCCATTAGGGCCATAAGTAATGGGAATAGAAATGGGTTGAGTATCGGGGAGGAGATCTATACCTAAATCTATTTCCCTTTCGGGAGGAACACCAGGAAGGTCATTTGGAAAGACATCAAGAAACTCATTTACCACTGAAATCGACTCTATGGAAAGGACTTTGTACTCAACATCCTTAACCCTCACAAGACAATAGAGACACCCCTTAGCAATCAACTTATCGGCATTAATGCAAAAGATGAACCTACCCTTGACCACCACATTATGACTCTCACTCTCAAGGACGAGTTCATTTGGGAATCTGAATTTGATAGTACGTGTTCTAAATCAATAGAGGCATAGTATGCATGCAACCAATCCATCCTAAGAATGACATCAAAATCAAGATATCCAACTCAACAAGATCACAAGGCAATATTTTATTCAAGATGCAAATAGGAAAATTCTTGTAGACCTTTCTAGCAACAATAAATGCACCAATACGAGGAGACACCTCACATGACTCACACAACAATTCGGGCTTAACATGAAATTTCTTAGAAACAAAAGGGTTAACAAAAGAAAGAGTGGCACCCGAATCAATCAATGCATACACATCAAAATAATAGACTTTTAGCATACAGGTAACAACGTCGGGCACCTCATCAACCCCTTGCCTCCCATGTAAAGCATAAAACCTTTGTCCCATGGGGAAATACCTTGTTGACCACCCCTTCCCAAAGGAACCATATTTTCACCTTATGGACGGACCTCCTAACCCTTGTTGCGGTTATGAGGACATTCAATCCTTTTGTGACCAACTTCTCCACACCCATAACATGCATTAGTGTCTCTCAAACATGGGCCTCAGGGCTCTTACCACATTTTGGACACATATTATTAGGGACCACACAACCAACACCTTGGGCCTTTGGGAAGTCATTTGCAAAGCCCCTACTAGAAGCATAAGAAGACCCTTGGCCTTGATGGAACCGGTCACCCTTTCAAGTTTGGAACCTACATTCAAAGCGAGCCCTCTTGGCCTTATTACCTCTCCTTTTCCTCAACTTTTCCACCTACATTTGAATGATAAAGGTCATCAAATGGGACAAATCCATGTTGCTAATCAACATAGCGAACCGACATTTCTCACTCACCAAATTGGAAACACCCATCACAAACTTGTTCATTCTAGACCTTTGGTCAGTAACCGAGTGGAGAGCATATCTTAAATATTGGTTGAACTTGAGGGCATACTTCTTTGCACTCATAGACCTTTGTCTTAAGTTCATAAATTCCACCATCTTGGCCTCCCTAAGTTCAAGAGGGAAGAACCAATTAAAAAAAGCTGCCTTGAACTCCTCCCAAAGCACCACATTATTGATTTTCTTCTCCTCCTTCCATTGATTAAACCATTTTGTGCCACCCCTTGAGTCGGTAAGCTTCCAACTCTGTCTTCTCTTTCGATCTGACACCTATAAAAGCCAAAACCTTGTAGACCTCATCGACGAATTCTTTCAAGAGCGAAGAACCAATAAAGAAAAGCCACCTTGAACTCCTACCAAAGCACCAAATTGTTGATCCCTTCTCCTCCTTCCATTGATTAAACCATTTTGTGCCACCCCTTGAGTTGGTAAGCTGTCAACTCTGCCTTCTCTTCCGATCTAACACCCATAAGAGCCAAAACGTTGTAGACCTCATAAATGAATTCTTGAGGGTCCTCATCCACATTTGACCCATAGAATTCTAGGGGATTCATCCTCATGAAGCCTCTCACTCAAGATGCTGATGTAGGAGCATTAGAGGCTTGGGATACTTGATTGGCTTGATTAGCCAAAACTTGTGCAAGCATAGTGAGAGCATCCCAAAGCTCACCATGAGCCGATTGTTCCTCCGGTAGGCGGGCTCTTCTTCCTCTTATGTTAGGCACGATCTAGCATAGCGAAGAACAATCATTAGGGGAAAAACTTACCTTAACTTCAAACGCACGACATAGATTAAGAAGAAGGGAAATATTTCCTAAAACGTCTCATAGCCTCTTACTCATATTTGTGGTGCACAACACAACCATGAATTAGACTCTAATTGACGTAGTGTGTTGGATGCCAAGGACCATTAACAACCTAATGATCTGATACCAAGTTTGTCACGACCCAATCCTAGGGCCTAGATGTGACACGACGCTTAGGGAACTCGAAGGGACCCCAAGCAAGCCTTTTAACATATCAATACACATCCTAGTCGGGGAAGCAATAAAATACAACAAGAGATAGTAAATAGGGATAAACGGCACTAAGGGTCAACTTTCATATCATAAACATCAAGAATTAAGAGGGACTCAAGCTCATAACATTATATATAACATGTCCAACTACACCTCTAACCATAGAACTTAACGGGGGCAAAGACAAGCAACCAGGCTCACCCTCATAGTCAAGTACATAATAAAAGAAAAAAAGAGTCTCTATACATAGAATAAGATTAAATTCAATATCCCCAAAGTGGAAGACTTGCACCTAGCTTTGAGAGAGGGATCGTACTAGCCACGTGTAGGAGGAAGATCAAGCGGGACTCTGGTTCCTATATGGTGACATCATGCAGGCATAGACCATGCATTAGTACGTTTGAATGTACTAAGTATGTAGGATGCAATGCAACAAGAGATAGGAATTATAATCAAAATGCATAATGGCAAGCAATAGATAGCATAATAATAATATGGCATGTATGATCGATGCTTATATAAAACATGCTTACATATAATAGACATACAAGGTGTAAAAAGAGACCAGCATTATAAAACCCATAGGTTACTAAGGTACAAACCCCTTTTGCTAGTTGATGGATCATCGTACCCTACCACCCCTATTGATTAAGGAACTAACCACTCAACCGAGTTACCAAGGTACGAGCCCCTAGGTTGGTTGGCGGATAGTCGCACCCTACCACCCCTGGTGATTGAGGTACTAACCCCTCAACATGGTTACCTGAGATCTTAAACCCCCGAGTCAAGCATGGTCACGTTCCAATGCTATATAGGAAAATATCATTTACATATGTTCCTTTCATCATCATAAAATCATTTAGCTCATAAGACATACATTAGGCCTTCAATTCCTAAAGATACATTAATCGACCATTTTATCATACACTTGGTGGATGTGTAGTGCTAGTGTAAAACCATGCAATTCAAAAGTATAATCATGCTAGAAAATTCAATGTAATACCATCAATAGATACTTGATAACACCTTCAAGCAATATACATCAAAACCCTTCATCAAATCTTACAATAGATCTTAGATTCATAACTTAAAAGATGCTAACACAATCATAATTTTATGAAACCCCAACATATTATGCAGTGAAATTCATAATAAGTAAGATCCATGAGTAAATTAACTTTAAATCATGCAATTTTAGGAAAAATGAAGCTTGGGCATCATGGGTGAAAGGAACCCATGAAAGAAACTCACATACATTGACTTTCGAGAATCCTTTAAGAAGATTGGAGATGGAGACTTGAAGCTTGAATGAGAATCTTAAGATCCAGATGGGTTTTGGGACATGAAATTTGAGATGAAATATTGTCTAAGTGTTTGAGAGAGTATTTGGGAATGTGTTGAATGATATGAGGGAGTAATAAGGCTAAGTATAGGTATTTTCATGCATGGGAACACTTAAGCCCAATACCCAAAAGCCTTAGACCGGACAAGAAAAAGAGTGCATATTCTAACACTGTGGTGCGCCGTTGGTATGACACGCTAGGGGTGTGAATTGCCACTAGATATCGCATTTTTGCAATTTTCAAATTTTGCTACAGTTTCTCTTAAATCAGGGTAAGACCCATTTCCCACTCAAGTTGACCTCTTAAACAAGAATTCGAAGTCGGATTTTCAATATCAAGCATGGATTTTGAGAAATATGGAAATTAGGCTTCCGGGCATTTTTGAGACATATTTTCGGAAACTTTTTTGGAGTCGTTTCAGGCATTGGGGTCATAGCTTCATGCCCACTTATGCGTAAAAACAGTTATGCTTATCCATTTTTCAACTCTATGTCACTGAAGACCCTCTCAAAAACCTCTCCAGAACTTAACCAAATATCTCATTCAAATTCCAAGAGTTTTAAGCCCATCTTTGGAACTCAAAGATCCTCTTCAAGCTCCATGTTCTCTTCAAGCTCATCTCAAGAAAACCCAAGTTTAAGGTATGTGGGTTTAATCAATTTGGTCCTTTCACCCATGGAGCCTAATCTTCCTTTTTATGAAAATTACATATGTTTTCAAGTTGCATCATTTATAGGTATCTCTTATTATGGATTTTGATTACAAGTTATGTTGGGGTTTTATGAAATGCTGATTGATTATGCATGTCTATCTATTTCAAGCTTATACTATGAATTGGTTTTGTCTATTGACACTATACATGTTTTGAGTTATGAAACTATGATTTATTATAAGATCTGGTGATGGATTTCAAGGTATGTTACATGAGGGTTTTACTATGTGTTGGTGGATTGATTTACATTGAGTTTTCTTATATTATTTCACTCTTGTATTGCATGATTTTTAGCTAGCATTATACACCCACCAAGTGCTTGATAAAATGTCTTGACAAGGATTCTCAAACTACTGATGATCTATTACATGGTTTACAAGTCAAGTGACTTTATGATGATTAAAGGCTTGCATGTATGTATTGAATTCATGAAAAGTATATATGGTGTTGCAAGTAGACCACACCTTGCTGGGGGAGTGACATGCCTAATCCCTTTGTTAAGGGGGTAACATCCCTCAATAATCTTGTTTGGGGGTGACATGCCCAATCACTATGTTGAGGGGTGGATACCTCGACTACCTTATTGGAGGGCGACATGCCCAATCATCATGTTAAGGGATGTCTATCTCGACCACCTTGTTGGGGGGTGACATGCCCAATCACCATGTTGAGGGGTGGATAGCTCGAGCACTTTGTTGGGGGGTGACATGCCCAATAACCATGTTGAGGGGTGAATACCTCAATCACCTTCCAAGGGGTGACATTCCTTAGATTCCAAGTATTAGTTCGCTAGGTCTATGTTGGTTATGGTCTCTTCCCACACATGTAATATATATTTTTGCAAATTATATGATTTACAAGCATATTTTACTTCAAGCATTGTTCATGCATGCCATATTGATATTATACTTATCTATTGCTGATGATTATGAATTTTGGCTATGTTGGCTTATGCCTTGTTGCATTGCATCCTACATAGTTATTACATTCAAATGTACGAAAGCATACTCTATGCCTACATGATATTACCATGTATGGACTGGAGCATCTCTTGATAATCCCCCAAGTGGTTAATTTGGTGCTTTGGAGATTTGCTTTGGTGAGTCCTCAAGTCCAAGGACACTATCCTTGTTACTCTTGTTATGTTGAGACTTATTCATGTTGAACACTCATTATTATGAGGGTGAGCCTGAAAAGTGTCTTGGCCCCTATTCCAATCTATGTTAGAGGTATTGTTAGATGATTGATGTACTTATGCTATCAGCTTGGCTCTTGAATGTTTTATGATTATCAAAGATCTCCCTTAGCCTTGTTTCCTCTATTTATATCTCTTGTTATTGTTATTTTTTCTTCCGCGACTAAGGATGTGTGATTGTCATGCTAAGAGGCTTGTTGGGGGTTCCTTCATATTCCCCATTCATCATGTAATGTCTAGGCCGTGGGCTTGGGTAGTGACAGATATTTATCTTCAACGGATCATGCTTCTACTATGGAATGGGTCTCAATCTCTAGTCCTCTCGGTGCTAAGTCATCCCATGGAAATCTTTTGAAACATACTCTTAGAATCATAATTAGCAATCATTGGAGTAGCTCCAACTTAAGTGTCATTCTTAAACATCTTTTAGGGCAATAATCAACATACATATAACTTTGGTAAACTTTAACCTTGCAGCTCTTCATGAAATGCCCTAGTCATTAGTCATAGTTCATAGGAAACTTTCATTGAAAATAAAGTGGGCTGAATTGATGCGTGGAACAATCATAAATCACATAAATCTTAGGAGATTTCTTTAAAAGAGAACATTGAAATTGAACAACCTGGATCATATCAAAACCACCATTGAATTAACATCATACTTCAAATATATATATGTATTTACTTAGCAAAATAATCATTTAACTTTATGAGCATCAAAAATTAACATAAGGATCATGAAATCATCAAAAGTATGCACTTAGAATTGAGGAACTGAAAGAAAAGATAAAATTCATAGTAGGAAACTCTATGAATGAAAGTGTACTCATAAAGCAACTCACATATCCGGAGAACTAAAGAGAAACTAAAATGAGGAACTTTGGGGAAGAAGGTTGGAAACCATCGTCTTGTTCTTGAGTGCATTTACCTTAGGAATTTTGAATTAATGGAATGAGAGAATGAGAGGTGTTTCTAAGGTGTGAAGGCTAGAATAGGTCGCCCTTTCCATCTGACTAATGACATAGTATAGGAATAGAATTATAAAAATGACCAAACTATCCCTTATTAAAAATTATTAAAAGCAACTTACGGAACCTCGATCACAGACTTTAGAATGACATACAGGCGGTAAGTCTCCTCATCCAATAGAACACTTGAAATCCTTAAATCTTACTTTTACAGAAGTGAAAACCATGACCAAAAGTAAGGGATGCGAAATCACTCATGGGCAAAGGCTGGACTCATAGAGTCCTTGTACACATCACCAAATTGTCTACTTGTTCTTGACATCATTCCATGAAACCATATATGAGCCATATCTTGGACCACGAGCCATTTCCTAACTCGTAATTCATATTCATAAAAACTTCAAATTTCCTTCATGTCTAGGGTCCCACTCATGAACCTATCTATGGGCTGTAAGGTCTCCTATGAGCCATGAGTTGGTCCATGGGTTACCATACTCTTGGAAACTTTTTCCCTTCCTGATGTCCTATGTTTAAGAATCAATCCTATGGTTCGTACAACAACTTACGAGCCATATGTAGTCCTGTAAAAGCAAACTCCCAGTTGTTTGTTAAGCTGACATTTCTGCACTCAGGGCTCCTAAACTAGGGGTCATCACGTTTTTGGCGACCATTTCAGGTGAAATCCAACACCAAAAGCAGCACTTGGATAAGTTCAACACTCCTATAAAACAAAATCCCACTAGTAACACTCTAATCATTTAGAATGAAGGGATGTCCATAATTTACTATGGTGACAACCTTCAATGTTAGAGGCAGAATAAAAATGAAGGCAATTTTCAATGTAAGCAACAATCGACTAGGAAGGCAAATGGTAAGTTAATTCACAATAATTGAGATAATGAATTTGTTGAAATCCATCTGCTAGTTGAGGACAACACTATTCCATTGGTATTGAACAAAGTAGAGACAATGAAACCAACTCTAAGGATAACACTCAAACCTTAGAGGAGAAGTTGATCTCCAGAATGAGTATAGTGGTCAAAACTCACAGCATCACAAGAAATCAATTGACAAACCTAAGCATAATTTGATGGAAGGCACTGCTGACGTGAGGATCAACCTATGATAGTAAGGATGACAGGTAACTCATCTATTCCTTATGATTGTATTGTTATTAATAAGGATAATGTTATGTGTAGCATAGATGCTCATTTGCAATTTAACTTGACTTAGCAAAATGGTGCAACCTCTATAGCTTCTTTGCAGGAAAAAGAAAACAAAAGCAATGGAGGTAAACAGGTTATGAAAATTACTCCTAATAACATAAACCCTTATCTCAAAGTCTCCAACTCCAAAAAAAACTAAGATAACTAATAATCGACTTCAAACTAATGAGAGTACCAACCAGAACCCTTTGCCATAGCATATTCAAATTCCAAACAAGACCAAGTCCTTTTGGAACTTTCCAAACCTATGTTGCAAAGATTAAGCATTAACCAAGCAAAAAATAAGGTCCCTATGGAACTTTCCAAGCAAATATATTACCAAATTGTGCCTCCCAACTGTGATATTTAAAAAGTGGATATTATGGTCAAATTGGCTGAGAGCTAAAAGTTTACCCTTGTAGGAAAATTTAGCAACACCATGTCTAGTGTTGACTTAATTAGGAAAAATTTCATCCTTCAAACTCAACTGACAGTGGGTGTTAAGATTGCTCATATCAATCCAAGCATGTTTACATTGATTTGGATAATGAGTTGGACAATGTCACTTTATGGACAAAGAAAAAATACATCTTGATGGTCAATTAATGAGAATCCAAACTTGGACTCCTACATTCAGCCTTGAAGAGGAAACTCATACAGTTCCTATTTAGGTCACTTTATCTGAGTTTCCATGACATTGCTACAGGAAGGAATTTTTCATTGCACTCCTTGTTCTAATTGAAAAAGTGTTGTACCTAAACACACCATCCATTCAGAAGACAAGAGGAAGTGTTGCTAAAGTGAAGGTACATATTGACCTTATTAAGGAAAGACCTTCTCATGTGTGGATGGGTTTTAATGAGAAGGATACTATAGACTGTAGATGTCAAATAATCCAATATGAAAATGTTCCTAATTATTGTTCTTACTACAAACACATGGCATATGGTGGCTATTACACTATTAAGAAAAGGGATGAGGAATACTAGAAAACAAAAGAGTTGGAAGTAACTAAGAAGAAGGAGCAACATAAAGATCCTCATGGTAAGAATGACAACACCAATAAAGAGGAAACACTATAAGCTAGAACTTTAACATCCAGTCCACAAGATCAACAAATGCCAAATATAAATAAGGAGCTAAAGGAATATTGGCAAACCCAAAGGAGAATAAATGGTAGAAACCAATACTCTAACCAACAGAATAGGTTCTATAGGCCTGTTCACCTTAAAATAAGGACAATATTTCCCAACAACAATTTCTTATAGAAACAACTATGATCCCTATCAATATTACTATTGGTAACAATTTTGCAGATTTAGAAGTATAGGATCAATAGCCTGAACCAGTAGAGGAGGTGATCAAACACAATGACAATAATATTAAAAATGATATGAATGGAAATCAAGTAAAATGTCATAATCAAGTATCATGTATTGACTCAATGCTCCCAATATCATAGAAGTCCTCTCAAGATGATGCTACTATTGTTTAATTTTCTGAAGTTGAAGGGGGAAAAGATGGAATAGAATAAGAGAAACTCACTAACTTGCAGGAAGGGGTATCCAGGGGGAATTTGTCTCATGTTTTGCATGAGACCCAAAAGGATGACCCTAGGAAAGAGTTCCAAACCTCTATTACCATTGAATCTCAACACCAACATCGACGTTGTACTTAGGACAATGTTGAAAACGTCTCTCCTATATAAAAGTTTCTAATCATAGCGTCATTTTGAATTTTAATTTGTTGTAGAATAGATGGGGTATGGATAAGGATTTGGCTTTATTTGATAGCAGTAGTACTCAAGGTTCAACTTCTAAACACAAGAGAAAACCTGACAAAAATAAAGGAGAAGCACTCAAGAGAACATTGTTCTAGAATCAGTATGTAGATCAGCCTATGGACAAGAGTGGTATCTCTCCTAGTGTTGAAGTAACAACTCACAAAGAGGATGGGAGTTGTAAACAATTTGAAGAGAACATATAGGCTAGTGCTTTACACGCCAGAGTGACTCTTTCATAAGGAGCTCATATCATCCGGCAGAGCAGAGCCAGATTCTAGTATTGTTTTGGTGGATGACCAAGTGCCTAGAGACAACACCCTACAAACATAATACAATATCCCACCTCTCTAATAACCTTTTAACAATGCCCACAATATATGTTCCTTTAGTTCCATACCAGCAGTTCCTAGCAATAAAGTGGATGAATATGATGTAGTCCATTCTGAAAATAAGGTTGACAAAGACAACATGCCTACCAACGAGTAAGATAAGCATAATAACTTAAGTGAGCAATTGACTACATCTTTTCGTTCTCCTTCAGAAAATGTTGTGGAAGAAGAAATTTAGCAAGTCACTGGCAAACAAGGCCTTTCACAAAGAAATCTACAAAAACTAGATTCTCTTCCAAACATCCCTAAACTGCTTATCCTGTTACTTCTGGCAGGCCTAATACTAGGTAGTTTGCCTCTAAATCTTCCCAATGGTTAGTACTATTATCTGGAATATATGAGATATAAGTATCGAGGGGGCCATGGAAAGATTAAAGTCTCTCAAGACCATTCACAATTTGAATCAACTTGCTATGGACCATGCTACCTGCAATACCACTGGAAAGATTTAGATTTTCTAGACTATTCATATTGATTGTCATGTTATGAAAATTAATGAAGAACATATTACTTATAAAATAAAGCTTGTGCAACTTCATCCTTAATTTATGACTACATTTATTTATGCCAAATATAGGGACCATCTTAGAATACCTAATTGGAATAAAATGATTCATTATGCTGAGGTGAATTCTAATACTCCCTAGTGTGCGGTAGATGGTTTTAATGTGATTATTTTTACCGATGAAAAGTTGGGTGGGATTCCCAGTATTATGAAAAAAAAAAGTTAGGAATTCATTAGTGTGATTGAAACTTGTGGTCTCTTAGATCTTGGCTTTTCGGATCAGAAGTACACTTAGTCCAACCAAAGAAGTATCAGTTTCAAAATATGGAAGAAGTTACATAGAGTTATGGTTAATAATAAATAGTTGGAAGACATGTCTCACATCAATATTATGCACCTTCCCTACGTGGGATCAAACCATTATGTTATGATCATGGAGATGTGTATACGGCCTGATAACTTCATTAGGTATTTTAAATTCCTTAATTGGTTGACTGAGGACCCCTTCTTTCTGGTCATTATTAAGAATTGTTGGGAAAGGAATATGACTAGAAATCCTATGTGGAGGTTTCACTAGAAAATGAAAAGGCTCTCTCCATCTCATAGTAATTGGTGTAAAAATCAGTTTGAAGACATTTATGCTAAGGTCAAGGACTATGAGGATAAAGTCAGGCTTCTAGAAGAGGATATTATCAATAATAATACTAAAGATAAAAGATCTTATCTTCATGGTCTTAATGTTGAATACTTTAGGTTTTTTAAGATGGAGGAATCAACACTCAGACAAAAAGCTTAGCTTCACTGGTTCAAGGAAAGGGATGTGAACTCCAAATATTTTCATGTCTTTTTAAGAGGAAAAAGAAGGAAGTTGTTCATCGATAAAATGTAGGATAAATAAGGTTCTTGTATCTAGGGTGATGAGGAAATTGCTAAGGCTTCATGTGACCACTTCCAACATATGTTTATAGGAGAGGGAAAACTGATCAATGAAGAAGCCCCGAATTGCATTCTTAGAATAATTACCCAAGATTAAAAATTTTCCTTAGAAACTTTGCCTACCATGAAGGAATTTAAACAAGTTGTTTTCTCTATGGATCCAAAATCTACTATTGACCTTATGACATGAATGGTATTTTTTTCAAGCCTACTAGAATACCATCAATAAAGACCTTTTGAAAGTGGTTCACTCTTTCTATTGTCGTCAAAGTATGCCAAAGTATTTTGCCCATGCCTACCTATTTGTACTGCCTAAAACTTCCCATCTTAATAAACTTTCTAAATTTAGGCCCATATGTCTTAGAAATATCACAAAAACTATTATAATTAATCTCTTATGCTTTAAATTTCCCCTGTTTTGCCTAGTTTGATTTAATCTAACCAATCTAGACTTTTTAAAAGGAGGAGCATTTCAAAAATAATATGCTTGCTCAAGAGATTATTCATTAGATTAAAAAGCCAACTGCTTGAGGCAATGTTATAATTAAGCTTGTCATGGCCAAGGAATAGGATAGGGTGTCTTGGTCCTTTATTTGCTTGGTCATTTGAAAGATGGGTTTTTTTGAAATCTTCATAGATATGGCATAGATGATCATGGCTAATAATTGGTAGTCTGTTATAGTGAATGATTCAAGGCATGGATTTTTCGATCAACAAAGGGTTTTAAGAAAAGTGACGCCCTTTCTCCCATTTTTTTAATTATAGGAGTAGGGGTTTTATCGATTCCTTAATAGACTTCATGATGTTCCTAATTATCATGGATTCTATACAGAGAAAAAAGGACCTCAGATCAATTATGTCAGCTTTCCTGATGATATCAAATATTAACTTCAGGCAGAACTAATTCTCTCATGTTTATTTTGAACACCCTAGCTACCTATGCAAGTGTTTCTAGTCATCTTGTTAACAGAGACAAAACTCACTTCCTTGTTCCTTCTAATGCTTTCAAAAGCACTTGTGATAGATTTTAAATGATAACTAGTTTCTTACAGAGAAAAGACCCCATTACTTATTTGGGATATCCAATTTATATTTGTGGGTAAAGGATTTTCTACTTCTTTGATATGGTATATAAAGTGTTGTATAGAATTAATGGTTGGTAGGAAAATATTTTGAGTTATGGAGGAGAGGCTACTCTTGTTAAGCATATGCTTTAATCTCTTTCCATTCATCTATTTTAGCTATTTCTCCTCCTGTAAATATCCTTAACACGTCAAAAGTATCACCGTAAACTTTTTTTGTGGATGGAAAGTGAGGAAAGGAAGTACCACTGGGCATCCTAGAAAAATTTAAGGTTTCCCTATGAAAAAGGTGGTATTAGGGTCTGAATGATCTTAGATGTTTATACTTCCTTCTAGTATACACAATGGTGGACTTTAAAACAAACAACACTCTTTGAGATGATTTTCTTAAAGCCAAGTATTGCCAGAGATATAATCCAGTCTGCTAAAAATGGCGTACTAGTGATTCCTTGGCGGAGATATTTGATGAGAAACAAACATAAGGTGGAAACTTCCATCAAGTGGAACATCAATTCTAGTAATTATTATTTTTTGATGATAGGTTAGGGGTTGCTCCTCTGGCTAGTTTTAGAAGTGAAAGTAGGCTCAATAATACTAGATTGGTTGAATTCCTTGTGGATGAATAGTGGAATGTTGATAGGATTACTCAAAATGCTCCTCCACAGTTTGTTCCCACAATCTTAGCTTACCACTTGCAAATTCATCAAGGTTTTCCTTATCAACCTATATGTAAGTTGAATGTTGATGGTGGGTTTAGTTTTTCATCAGGATGGAATTTTATAGGGAGAAAAGAGATCATTCTAGGATTAACACTCACACCTACCACAAGATTATCCATTCAAATTTTTTTTCCTTGTTTGCAGAGACTTAAGGGGAAAGTTGCCTACCAATGAGAATATTATCAACTTTGGTCATGACCTTATGCAGTCGATTATTGATACAGAACTAGTTGGGATACTATTGACCATATTTGAAACTCCCCAAAGAGTGCTCAAAAATGTGCCTCGAAAATGCCCGTAATTTTAATTTTCATATATCTCAGAATTCATGTGTGATATCGAAAATCCGACTTCATATTCGTGATTAGGGGAAAATTGAGTAGGAGGTGAGTATGACCCTGATTTTAGATCAACCATATCAAAATTTAATTTTTCAAAATTTACAAAAAACAGAATCGATTTGCGGCCCTGGCGCGATGTGGCCAGGGCGTGGACAAGTATTATTTTTGTGCCAGTTTTCCTGTTTCGGTCCAAGGCATTGATTCCTTGGGCCTAAGCGTTCCTATGCATAAAAATATCTATACTTAGTCATTTTTCAACCCCATATCATTCAAGATATTCCATGAAACCCTTTCTAACACAGCCAAATATTTCACCCAAATTTAAGTGTCCCAATCTCATTCCAGATCTCAAGAGCTTCATTCAAGCTTCAGTACTTATTCAAATCTTCATCAAGGAAATTTCCAAAGTTGAGGTATGTGGGTTTACAAAATTGGATCCTTTCACCCATGGTGCCCAACCTTCCTTTTTATTTAAATTGCATGTTATCAAATTGATTTATCTATGGGTACTTCTTACTATGAATTTATTATAAATTATGTTAGGTTTTCATGAAATGTAGACTGTTTAAGCATGTTTTAAGCTATGAACCTATGTTCATGAGGGGTTTTAGTGTATCTTGCATAAGGGTGTAACCAAGTGTTTGTGGGTTGATTTATATTGAGTTTTCTCACATTATTTCAATTTTGAATTGCATGATTTTGAACTAGCATTGCACACCCGCCAAGTGTTTCATAAAATGTCCGATTTAGGGTTCTTGAGATAATGATGATCTAATACATGGACTATGAGTCAAGTGACTTTATGATAATGAAAAAAATGTATGTATTTATTGAATTCATGAAAAGTAGTGTTGCAAGTTGACCACATCAAGTTGAGGGGGTGATATGCCTCAACCACTTTGATGGGGGATGGTATGCCCATCTACCATGTTGAGGGGTATATATCTTGACCACTTTCATGGGGGTGGTATACCCATCCACCAATTGAGGGCTAGATTTCTTAATTACTTTGATGGGGTGCGGTATGCCCATCTACCAATTAAGGGATAGATTCCTCAATCACTTTGATGGGGGTGGTATGCCAATCCACCAATTGAGGGGTAGATGTCTGAATCACTTCCTAAGGGGTGGTAGACCTTGAATTCCAAGTACTAGTTTTCTTAGTCTATGATGATGGTCTCTTCCTACACATGTATTATGTTCTATACAAGCATGTTTTACTTCAAGCATTCATAATGGCATGTCATATTGCTATTATACTTGCCCATTTCTTTTGTATATGCATTCTGGTTACGTTGCCTATCTCTTCTTTCATTGCATCCTACATACTTAGTACATTTAAACACACTAATGCATACTCTATGCCTATATAATGTTACCATGTAAGAATCGGAGCCCCTCACGATCATCTTCCCCGTGGCTAGTTGGTCATCTTGAAGTAAGCTATTGGTGAGTCATCAAAGTTTGGGACATTAGCTATGCTATTTTTGCCTTTTTCATTTCAAATGTTGAACTCTTTACACCATGAGGGTGAGCCCAAAAAATGTCTTGGCCCCCGCTCAAGTCTATATTTAAAGGTGTTGTTGGACAAGTGATGTTGTTATGCTTTGAGATTTGACTCTTTATGATTTATGTTATAAATGACTTCTTTTAGTCCCTTTATCCTTATTTATTATCTATTGTTGTTGTTTAAATGCTTTCGAGACCAAGGATGTGTAAATGATATTGTAAGATGCTTGTTTGGGTTCCCTTCGGGTTCCTATTCGCCATGCCACGTCTAGGCCCTTGGCTTGTTTCGTGACAAACTTGGTATCAGAGCACTAGGTTGTTAATGGTCCTTGGCATCCAACACACCACATTGTTTAGAATATTATTCATGGTCGTGAAGTGCATCAAAACTATAAGTAAGAGGCTATGAGGCATTTTAGGAAATGTTTCCCTTCTTCTTGATCTATGTCGTACTATAAGAGTTAAGGTAAGGTTTTACCCTAATGAATGTCCTTTGATATACTAGATCATGCATATACCAAGAGGAAGAAGAGCTCTTATACTCGAAGAACAACTGGCTCATAAAGAGTTCCAGGATGTTATTGTGCCATGCTAGTTAAAGCTATGACTAATCAAATTAACTAAAGGGCCCAAGCCCCTCATGCTCCTACCCCAGCATCTAGAGTGAGGTATTTTATGAGGATGAACACACCGGAGTTCCATAGGTCTAAAGTGGATGAGGATCTTGAAGAGTTTATTGATGCGGTGTACAAAGTGTTATCTATTATGGATGTTAGATCGGAGAAGAAAGATACTAGAAAATGTTGTCTATTATAGAGTGGATACTAGAATGCTAAGCAACAGCAAGAAAAGAAAGATAAAAACTAAATAAAGATATGTAGAATTCAAAGGAAAGATCCAAAAATTTCTAAAAAATTGATATTCTAAGGCCTTGATAAGATCAAAGTAACAATGTACAAATTTATAAGAGAAATCTAATGCCTTTACTTAAGAAAACGAATCACAATGTTAGATTCGGATCTTGACTGCTTTATGAGTAACTAAAGACAATAATTACCATGTAAACTAATCACCTTCTAAAGAATACCAAAAAGAAATCAAAGATATCACAAGAAGAAAGTACTTTATACCTCAAACTATGAGCTAGTAAATGTTTGAAGATAAATTCTTAAAGAACAAGTCACAAAGGTTCAATACAACTCTCTCAAATATTATTAATATCAATCTAATTGTATTTAATGAAAGGAAAAAGACCCCTATATATATATGTATGTATATATATATATATATTATACGGTCCTTGGACGTGAAAGACTCCTTAGGTTAGGCCAAAGGAGTATCCAAAACCTAGAAAGAAAATTACAAGGTAAATCCTACTCTAGAAAGGAAATAAAGTTACCTTTACTAGGAACAGACCTAGTAGTTCTAGAAAAGCATTAAATGATACTAGGATACCTTAAATAGAACAAGTAAAACATTAGTAACCTATATATAAATAAGGAAATAAGGTAAAATCCAACTAGGAAAAGAATCTTCACAAATTTGGAAAGTTTGACTAGTCTTCTCTGCAAACTTGGACAGAAAGCAACCTTTGTTGTGGCTGATTCTTGGACTCTTCTTTGCCTTAATTGCATGAAATTTAACCCTAAAATTCTTAATATTGGACTTGAATTTGGGCCACCAAATAATTTTAGCATTTGAATAATTCATCCTTCTTGGGCTTTAGCTCTTCTTCCCAAAAAGACACCTTTTGATCTGCAATTGAAGCCCATTAAGCTTTTCATTAAACTCCTTGGTTTGAGACCTTGTTATGGGCCTCTTTTGAGCTTCTAAAGGTTCATACTTTTCATCCTTTTCCTTCAATGGAGTAGGGATTTGTATGATATTATCATTCCCCTCTTCTTCATGGGAATTCGTCCTCGAATTCAAATCTGCATTAAAATAGGAAAGATCAGAAACATTAAAAGAAGCACTAACATGGAACTCACCAGGAAGATCAAGTTTATAAGCATTGTCTCCAATCTTTTCAAAGACTTTGTATGGGTCACTTCCACTAGGATATAACTTGGTCTTTCTTTTGGAAATCTTTCATTTCTCATATGTACCAAAACCAAGTGCCCAGGTTTAAACACAACATATTTTCTTCCTTTATTCCTTCGCAATGCAACTTCCCTATTTTTCTTTTCAATTGCAAGTCGTGTTTGTTCATGAATCTTCTTCCTCATGTCAGCCTTCTTTCTACCATCAAGATTAGAAAAATCATTAGTTGGTAATGGCGGTGAATCAAGAAGGGTAAGGGGGTTGAATGCATATACAACTTCAAAAGGATCCTTACCAGTAAAAGAATGAAAGGTCCTATAATAAGCAAATTCCACAATAGGCAAGTTATCTTCCCAAGAAGTCAACTTTTCTTTCAAAATAGCCCTCAACATATTTCCCAAAGTTCTATTAGGAACTTTTGTTTGCCCATCAGTTTATGGGTGACAAGATGTGGAAAATAGTAATTTAGTCCCTAACTTTCCCCAAAGAATTCTCCAAAAGTGACGTAAAAACTTGGCATCCCTATCACTAACAATAGTTCTAGGTATTCCATGCAATTTAACCACTTCTTTTACAAACATGTCAACCACATCAGATGCATCATTAGTCTTTTTACATAGAAGAAAATGAGCCATTTTAGAAAATTTGTCTACTACAACAAAGGTACTATCCTTACAATATTAAGTCCATGGATACCCCAATATGAAGTCCATAGAAATATCAATTCAAGGAGAAATAGAAATAGGTAAAGGAGTATAAAGATCAGGCGACAATATTCTAGACTTAGCTTGTTTTGCATTCAAGACAATGAGAAAACACATTAGCTAGGCCAATTAAAATGTTCAGTAAGTGTTTCCAAAGTTTTAAGCACTACAAAATGTCCCATTAGTCCTCCACAATATGCTGCCCTAACAAATAGTTCACACAAAGAGTAGTTATGTACACACAACATATTTTTCTTAAATAGAAATCCATCTTGAAGATTAAATTTCTCAAAAGGACCCAACTTACCAAAATCAGAATCATTAGCATAGAGTAACTTGATTTGGTCAAAACCCGACAAATTTGAAGTAAGAGTAGGTATCAAAACATACCTTCTTGAGAGTGCGTCAGCAACCACATTCTCCTTTCCTTGTTTGTAGGAAATTACATAAGGAAAAGTTTCAATAAACTCCACCCATTTGGCATGCCTATGACTAAGTTTGCCTAGGCTCTTTAAGTACTTCAATGACTCATGATCAGTCTTGATCATGAATTCTCGATGCCACAAGTAGTGCTGCCATGTAGTTAACGCCCTTACCAAGGCATATAACTCCTTATCGTAGTTCAATATTGTTCCACTTAGCTTTTCACTAAAGTAGACAATTGGCTTGGAGTCTTGGATCAAAAAAGCACCTATGTCCTTACCAGAGGCATCACACTCAACTTCAAAAGACTTAGAAAAATCAACTAATTGCAAAAGAGGAGCAAAATACAATTTTCCTTTCAGCAAATTAAATGCATCATCTTGTTCCTTTCCCCGTGACAAAATCTTATCCTTCTTAATAACTTCAATTAAAGGAGAAGCAATGGTGCTAAAGTCCCTCACAAACCTCTAATAAAAACTAACAAGTCCATAAAAACTCCTAACTTTAGTTATACAATTAGTTCTAGGCCATTCATTACTTGCTTTGATTTTATCACCATCTACTTCAACTCCCTTAGAACTGACCACAAAACCTAAGAAAACTGCATGATCCAGACATAAAGTACACTTTTTTTTATTAGCAAATAAGTGTTGATTTCTAAGGACTTCAAAAACATGTTTTAGGTTCTCTAGGTGTTCATCTAGATTTTGAGAAAAGATCAAGATGTCATAAAAATACACCACAACAAATTTTCCATGAAAATCTTTAGAAATATGATTCATTAGTTTGATAAATGTGCTGGGTGCATTTGTTAAGTGAAAAGGCATGATTAACCACTCATAAAGTCCATATTTGGTCTTAAAAGTAGTTTTCCATTCATCTCCAGGATTCAGAAAAATCTGATGGTAACCACTTTTAAGATCAATTTGAGAAAAGATTTTGGATCCATAAAGTTGATCTAGTATATCATCAAGGCAAGGGATAGGATGGCGATACTTTACCGTTATCTTGTTGATAGCTCTACAATCCACAAATATGCTCCATATTCTATCCTTTTTGGTTACCAATAGGCTA
Source organism: Solanum ossicruentum (assembly GCA_025774065.1). Lineage (NCBI taxonomy): Eukaryota > Viridiplantae > Streptophyta > Magnoliopsida > Solanales > Solanaceae > Solanum > Solanum ossicruentum. The sequence continues at coordinate 3,088 of JAOTQR010004433.1, read as the reverse complement.
GGAACAGAACAAGGGCTCGTGCTCTCTTGTACAAAACCCTTTTTAAGCAATTCTTCGACTTGGCTTTGTAATTCCTTGGTCTCTTTAGGACTACTCATATAGGCAGGCCTATTAGGTAGTTGGACCCTAGCACAAAGTCTACTTAGCGCTCAATCCCTTTCAATGGTGACAACCCCTTTGGAGTATCATTAGGAAAAACATCTTCAAAACTCTGCAAAAGAGAAAAAATACTTTTTGGCAAAGAAGGAGTTAGTTCTTCAAAGTTAATCAACACTTCTTTGTAAGAAAGTAGTATTATGAGAAGCCTCTCTTTTCTAGCATTCAAACACTCTTTGGCTTTTACATAAAGACTCTCTTTTTTCTTTTCCTTAGCCTCTTTGCTCTTACTAAAACTTTTTATTTTCTCACTCAAACCCTCTTTTACCTCTTTACTTAGTTTATGCTCTCTTTCTCTCTCTCTTTCTCGGTTATATCTCTTTTTTTTTCTATCTCTTGGCTCTTTCCTTTTCCGACAAGATCACTTTTTATCTCTCCCCTTTGCTTTCCCATTGTTTCCCTCAATCGTTTATTATATTCAAACACTTGTGAAGGAGATAATGGTGCAAGAGTAAATTTCTTACCATTATGCATAATATTGTACCTATTCTTTCTCCCATGATGAGTAGTATCACTATCATATTGCCAAGGTCGGCCAAGTAAAACATGACATGCTTGCATTGAAACTATGTCACAAAGAATTTCATCTCCATACCTTCCAACATTAAATGAAATCATGCATTGTTTGTTTACTTTTACTTCTTCACTATCATTCAACTGTTGGAGCCTATATGGGGTAGAGTATTTCATACATGCAATTCCTAGGTTATCTACCAAATATGAACTCACAACATTTGCACAACTTCCCTCATCAATAATCATAGAATAAGTCCTCCCTTTTATTTTACATCTAGTATGGAACAAATCCTCCCTCTATCCTTAATCACTACCACCCAAATGAATAGTCGTAATTCTCCTAACTACCCCAATTATACTATCATTGGGCAGTTCTAAATCATCTTCCTCACTTACACCTCCTCCCTCTTCTTCTTTCCCCTAACTTTTTTCACTCTCATATTCTCCATTCTTTGTAAGTATGATGTTTATTCTACTTGGAAATTCATGCATCATATGACCCCTCCCATGATATTTATGACATTGAATAGAACTAGAAGGTTTAGAAGATCTAGGATTGAAGTTTTTACGTCCCTCATCAACTTTACCTTTACCTCTGTCTTCTTGAGGTTTAGAAGAAGCTTTTCCCTCTTGATTTGACTATGGCTTCTAAGAGATAGGTTGATTTAACCATGAGCTAGGTTGCTGCTTTTTCTTGATTTATTTTTCTACTTTAACAGACAAATAACTAACTCATCTAAAGTTACATACTGTTGTATCTCTACTACATTAGCTATTTAAGAATTTAAACCATTTAAGAATCTAGATGTTTTAGGTTCTTCTTCCTCCATGCAATAAGCTTGGATCATAGCCATATCCATGCTTTTAAAATACTCATCCACCGACATAAAACCTTGCTTCAAGTGTTGAAGGCAAGATTGCAGCTCTCTTTGAAAATATAATGGCACAAACCTCTTCCTCATCACCATCTTCACCTTTTCCTAGGCATCAATAGGTGGTAGCTCATCTTGCACTCTGTCCCTAGAAAGCTTTATCCACCAAGAAGTAGTATAATCAGAAAACTAAACAACAACAAGTTTAACTTTCTTACCCTCAGAGTAGTTATGACAATCAAAGATGGCTTCAACTCATCTCTCCCAATCAAGGTACAAGTTTGGTTCCCTTGTTCCCATGAAAGATGGAATCTTCAATTTTATACTACTTATATTATCATCTTCTACTCTACCTCTTTATCCCCTCCTATCTCTTCTTTCTAGATTAAGTTCACCATCAAAATCATCATTATCATATTCAAGATTTACAAAAGGGACATGGGGTACACTTTTTCTAACTTGGGGTCTAACATTATTGCGTGGTGTAACATTATTCTCCCTCTTAATTGCAGCTATGGTCTCATTTGGCTCAGTAATCATATTTCTCATCTCTTGAAATTGAAGGTTCCAACTCTCAAATTGTTGGTGCAAGCTTGAAGGGTGAAGTCATTCCTTTCTTTGATCTCAGCTTCTAAACGAGCCCTTTCTTCATCACTTCCTGAATTAGACATCTTAAAGGAAAATATCAATCACACACTTAATATAGCTTTTACCCTCTTTTGAACTCACTCACACTTGCCTTTTTCCCCTCAAATAACCTTTGAATAAGAGTATTTTGTAGATTTATAATTAAACCCAAACAAGTATCAAGTTCTTAGTAATGAAGTATAGATTTCTGAGGCACAAGAAAATAAAGAACTAGTCCTAAAACAAGTAGGATTTAGTTGAAACAAAACATGAATAAAAAGGAACTTACTTCGAATTATATAAGAATAAGAAAAAAATTTCCCGTGTCCTCAAAGATTTACAATCCCCTCTTCTTAATTCCTTTTTATTTGGACACAACTAATGCATGATTTTGAGGGTAATTAAACCGATTTCTTGGATAGCAAGTTATCCCCCTTTTTATTACTTTTTTTTTGCTCTTTATATTTAAGAAATCCCAAGATTTACCAAGAACGAATTCTTGATAGAACCGCTCTGATATCACTTGATAGGATTGAGGTTAGAAACAATGCTAAGATGGAGTGAATACTAGAATGCGGAAGCAACAACAAGAAAACTAACTAAAGATATGGAAAATTTAAAGGAAAGATCCAAGAATTTCCAAGAAATTGATATTCTAAGGCCTTGACAAGATCCAGGTAACAACATAAAGATATATGGGAAAAATCTAACGCCTTTACTTGAGAAAACGAATCAAAATAATAGATTCGGATCTTGACCACTTTATAAGTAACAAAGACAATAATTAGCATGTAAACTAATCACTTTCTAAGGAATACCAAAAAGAAATCAAAGATATCTTAAGAAGAAAGTACTTTATACCTCAAACTATGAACTAGTAAAGGTTTAAAGATAAATTCTCAAAGAACAAGTCACAA